>LSSN01000547.1:0-17781 GCA_001970855.1 Smittium culicis | reverse complement strand
TTATATCAACAGAATGTCTGATTCAATTTCTTCTAACGCACCAAAGCGAAAAAAATTCTCCAACTTTATCGATTCAACAGAGCCTCCTTCAAAATTTTCCAAGAATGGTATTTTTTGGATTATTACCCTTATGAAAATAATATTTATATTACATAACTCTATCTTTTCTCTAAAAATATTTAAAAACTATAAAATCATATTTAGATTACTCTAATTTCCGCTCTAAAAAGCAACTAGCTGTAGATGATTTAGTTGACCGATCTTTCCAATCTAAAGGCTCTTCAATATCAAAACTATCTAAAAAAAATTTTAAGGCCTCTTTCAAAAATTCTACTTTATATTCTACTGAATCTTTTCAAATCGACTATCAGGCTAAGATTCCTGATCAATTGCTAGGTCGCGTTGGAAATTTAAGTAAGATTTGTTAAATAAGAAAATAATTTTATGCTTAATTCATTGATTATACGTCTTTATTATATTAACTATTTACGTTCAAATTATAGATATCGATTCAGATTCTGGATTTGCTGCTCTAGTTTCGCACGAGACAACTTTCATATGGAATTTCAAAAAGCAAATAGAAAGAGTAACCAATATTATTTTTTACATTGAATTTATTCATTGTCTTACCTTTTTTCAATTTCTTTTATTCACATAGTTTATTTAATTCCTTTTGATTTCACTATAGAATTCCGATCCTAATATATATACGCTCGATGTTCCAACTAAAATTTTATCTGCTGAATCAGTTCCTCACTTTTTGTTTGTTGGTGTTTATGATCAATCTAGCTCTAAAAAAAGTAATTCGGATGAAGGCGCTATTATTTGTTATCAATCTGGTTTGATATGCTATTTCGAGAGAATTAAGTATGGAATTATTGGCGTTGATAATTATAATACAATCTCGCTAGAGTTAGAAAATAATGAACATGTTATTAATTTCTTATGCGTAAAAGATGGCTCATATTACTTTGCTGTTACTAATTTGGGTAACTTGTTCAATTTGTCTATATCTTTCGAATCCAACGATAGGAAGATAAAATTCCTGTACAAGACTAAACTTTCAAAATCAGGCTTTGGAAATATTGCACTCTCACTATTCAGCAAGCTTTCTAAAGCTATCGTTGATCTATCTGCGAGTAGCGATAATTCTATCAGTTCGCATTTATTCCCTGGATATAGATCTGCCAGGATTGGGAGAATTAAGATTGAGAATAACTCGTACGATTCTTCAGCACTTTATCTTTCGAGTGCTAACTTTGTAGAACTTTACAAAATAAAAGAAAATAACTCTATCGATATGAATGAATTCCCAAAATCATTTGATATTAAGGCATTGATAAATTCCAATCCATCTATAATATCTATAAATGCAAATTTCGAATCGGTCATCGACACTTTAATTTGCAGAAACAATAGACTGTATATCCTCTTTTCGATGGTACTTAACAATGATTTGCTCACTTATGCTCTAGTTTCCTTAAATATATTTACTGGCGCTATAATTAGCAACATTCATTTTTTAAATGTTCCAACAGACCGAAACTCAATTTCTAGAGCTCAACCAAAATTTGTTAATCATTTTGACGACAGATTTTTGTACATTTCCTTTTTTTGCTGTATTATTTCGGTTTTTAATAAGTCAACTAATAACCATGACCTATTTATTACTCAAAATTTTAAGGCTCAATTTAAATCCAGCTTTGAAGTCATTGGAACTAGTAGTGCTCTACCATTTTCTAATGCCACTGAATTATATTTTGGCCTCTCAAATGGCGGCGGAATTTTCAAACTAACATCAAATACTAACCTAAAAAAATATCCTCTTTTTGCCTCAACTGACCCCCTTTTTGTAAAATCATTAATACTGCAGCATTTGCTTTATGGCGACATTGAGCTCCCTCATTCCCGAATTTCCAACCCAGTTGATTTCAAAATTTCTGAATACCTTAATCTTGATAACTTAAATAACCACGATTTAGAAGATGTTTGTTGCACAGTTTCTAATGAAATTTTAAATAACCATATAAAAACCAGCGAAATTGAATTCGAAATTGATCAAAACATTGACAAAAGAATTTCTTTAAGCCATCGTTTCAACGAATTTTTGTGTCAGCAAAATCTATACCACAAATTTAGTGACAATCTTATAGAGAGCCTGCTTTTAAATACCGAAAAGCTATTAGCAGCTGCTGATTTATATGAATATAGACAGAATATAAATAACCTTAATTCCATGTACTTCGTTGAAGATAAATTTGATGAAAATTTACTAGATAAATTTATTGAAAATATTTTAAATTCTTCAGGCTTTGATCATAAAAATATTGACGAATTTTTTGTTTCTAATACAAACTTAATCGATCAGATATTCATTGAACTTTTTAACCTTGTTTCACGCCCCGAAAACTTCTCATCCAACAATTCATCTAGATCAAGAGTCGCTTATGAAGCTAACTGTATATTCATGGCTCTAGTTTCTTCGCCGTTGGCCTATAGACTGGAATTTGGATCCAGCATTTATAGCTTGAGCATTAAAAATTCAATCAGAAACTGGTGGGAACTAACAATTAATAGGGATAGCATACTTGATGTAGCTTGGAGTTTATATAATATCTCTTTTAACGTTGTAAAAAGCTTTTCGCACAAAGTTAATTCTAAACTGTCCTCTTCAATTAAATCGTACTACATCAACCCTAACTTCAAAATGCACGAAATCAAGTTGGCAACTTCGAATCTCATTGATCATAACCGTCTAAATTACACAGAAATAATTAACAATGGCGTTTTCCTTGATAATGAAATTGCTCCTGAAAGCATTTCCGAACCAAATGTTGATTTTTTAAGAACAATTGTAGACCAATTAAGCCTATTTTCACAAATTGTTATTCTTATTCACCCTCTCCCTGTTCGACAAACCATTGTCATCCTCGAAAAGCTGGTATTATTAGGCAAAATAGGAACGTCTATAAGGCTTGCGAATAAAATTGAGTATTACGATTTAATGGTTAGCCTCGTAAACTCAAATTTAAATAGCATTTCAAGTTTGTTATTTGATATAGAACCATTTATTGATTGCTGCATTGACATGTTCGGCTATTCATTTACTAACAGCTTACTCAGCAACTATTCAAAATCAAATAACTTATATTCATTATACAATTTTCCTTACACACAGGATTTTATCAACTCAGAAAGGCTTGATAGTTTATCTAGATTTTTAAAATCTGCTTGCAACGACCCTAATAAAAAAGAGTTTAATAGTGCTATTAAGCTAAAATGGATTCATGAAATATCTACTGGAAATTATATCGATGCATTCAAATCTCTCACAGAAAAAAGTATTGGGGCAACACAATCTGGCAGTTTTTCTGCGCACACTAATTTATTTAGCTTAGCAAAAATAGTGCAGTTATCAATAGGCAAAAATGTTTCTAATGATAATGCCAATAACTTGGAAATGATTCCACTTTCTTTTATCGATAGTCAGCTTAACATGAATAATTTGATATTTAAACTTTATTCAAATTACGTTGACTCATTCCCAATTGGTCCAAACACAAATTTAAAAGAAAGCGGTGCATCCTTTGATTACGAGAACGCATTTTTAGAAAACAAGTTTAACATTTTTTCTACAAGTGGTGAATTTGGTCAGTTTGATAAGTTATATATGGACACTTTTAAAAACCAGCTCGCTAAACTATCAACAGGGACTCAGCTTACGTGCTTCGAGTTTATAAACATTATAACTTTGATGGATTTCCAAACCTCCTCTAATACCAGTTGTAATAATAATTTAAAGCTTTTAAAAAATCAAGCCAGCTTTATCAATGAAAAAGGCAAATTAGATATAGATCCAGCAACTGATGAACTTGACGCAGAATTGAGTCAAGATGATTACGACTGGAGTACCAATAGTCGCTTTGTGGTAGCCTTTAAACTAGCATGTTGCCTAGAACTATTGACCACACCAAGCCCAGAGTATAGTATTAAACACTCTGATTATTTAGTATTTACGAAAAATGTCCTGAACTTGCTATGGATTAGAATATACTTACTTGATGATTGGGAGCATATATTCCCACTCTTGGATTTAGTATCAACCAAGAGCGTCGATAATAATAAAAAAGACAAGAGCGTTAATGGGAAGGATAAAGTTAAATGTTTTGATTCTAACAGCGATACCAGTGAAGAATCTACATCGATTACTAACAGCGAGAACAACTATAATCTATTAACAAGTACTTCTGCGTTTGGCATAATCAAAGCTATCAAAACTCACTTTTCAGATAAGGTGTTTATCCACCCATCATATCTTATTCCAGAAATTGATGTAGTATGTTTAAATAATGAGCTTTCTAAAAGTCTATTTTGTAACTACTCTGGCGAGTTTACTTGTGTTCAAGAGAGTATAGAAAAAAGTAAACTTGACTTAATAATAGATCGAATTTTTGAATTAATTTAAAGCTGGATGCTATTGGCTTTTTTTTTATATACATTTAAAATATTTTAGCAATAATAAAAAATAGTTTTTATTTATTTATATTTCATTAATTGTAAATACTGTTCAAGATATTCGTACGCCATTATATTACTTTGCATAATAGTTTTTTTTTTTTAGTAATTAATTAACATCAAATGCTGCTTGAATGGTGATTACTCCTTCTATACTTAATTGGAAACATAGATAAGATTAAAAATTTTTTTCTTTGAAAATTGAATAGAAAAGAAAAAAATTAAACTGAAATTTAATTTCTAGGATAGGCTATGTAGTTTTAAAAAAAATATTAGGAGATATTTATTCAGCAACTTTAATCTAAAATGAAAAATCACAATCTTATAAGAGTTAGTATAAGAAGGATTAATTTATATAGGCGAAATTTATTTTTATTAGAAATGGTAAGATTCTAGAGTTGATAATTTACAATGTATGATTTCTTGAATCATATATTGAGAAGAATAAAAACATCTGAATTTATTTCCCTAGAACTTGCTTTTCCAATCGTCCTAAATGGTAATTAATGTTGCTCTTTGGCTTTGTTTGCTTATTAGATTTTTGCATGCATAGGAGCAGTGATTTGGCAGAGTTTGCGCATCGGTTATCCTCGACTGTTAGAGAAGACCAGCAATTGAGCAAAGAAGTCATTTCAATTGCACATGGCATTGGATTAACAAACTTTTTTGGCTTAACTCGCAATTTCTTGATGTTGACAGACATTTTAAACTTGTTGAATCGATTATCTGCTACTGGCTTGAATTCGACTGTGAATCGTTATAAAATAGCAAAGATAAAAATGTTTGAAACAGTATTAAATTAAACTAACTTGTATAAAATCCTTTAGTTGAATGTATAATTTGTTTGATTAATAAATTTAGACCAATGAAATTGATATGATTTCACGTAATTGGACAAATAGGTTAATCATGAAGTAAAAAAAATTTTGGGTTTAATCTGATTTTGTTAAACTCAATATTTATAAACTCTATTGGATGGATTTAACATTGACTTGTATTTTAATTGACTGATCTCTGTAATCTTTTATAAAATGAATTTATCCACTGATTAACATTTCTTCATTGTTAGTAAATTCTTTGATTCTAATTATTTTTTTTTAAATTGAAATTTATTAGCGCTTAGTTAATAAATGTGAAAAGATAGTAAAGTTACTACAAAATAGTTTCTTTATTAATTGGATAATTCTTTAGTGATTTTAGGTGTCTATTTAATTGAAAGCTAAATTGTCTCTGGTTGGGTCTTCGCCTAGTTCCTAAGTATATTTTTTATTTCTTCATTAATTTTCAGAATTCTCATTCAAATATTCTTAAAGCATCTAAATCAGCAAATATTTATAAAAACAATATTAAACACTAATTTTAATTTTAATTTTTTTAATGCTGTTTTACAGTAATAGTATTTAGTATTGTCTTACAAAGAATTCAGAAATTCCATGATTATAATTTCAAAATTTAACACACAAACTCGATAGTATTCATGATGCATTATAAATTATTCAATAATTTTTAAATCAGCTCCTCGATTAAGTATAGCAATAAAAAAATTTTTTTCGTATTAAAATTCAATATTCTCTAAAATAATATAATTAAATAACCAGTGAATTAACGATTTATCCTTTTAGCTTTAATAGGTACATTTACCCTAAGCATAACTGATAAGAAACGTGAGAATAAGTCAATAGTTTTCGTATATTTAGTAGCTTGCTCACATTTATCCGTGTTATGTCTTTAATGCAAAATTTGAATCTATAAAGAGATTATTGGCTTATTTTAAAGATAAAGGTTTTCAATTTTTTTAATAAAATTTAATTAATTTATATAATTTTTTCAAAAATGACCCACATTACTGTAATACTCCTAAAAATTGATTATTATAGGCAAGCATGTTTATTTTTTTTAAGTTTAGAGAAAATTTTATTTATTTTTTCTAATTGATAATTAATAACTTTATTTATTAATACTCGTTCAACATTTTTCAAGTATTCACAATTTCAAAAAAAATTCATAGTTTTATTTTCATTGTGCGTATACTTTTTTAGATTTCAATATCCTTTAAAAAATTATACGTATATATTTTTAACTTTTAATAAAATCGAGTTTTAGTTTATAATAGTCATAATTAGTACGAAATTGCGAAAAAAATATTCTGATTACCATTGATAGTTTTTTAGGTATCTTTTGAATTGAAAAAAATTGATTCGCGAATTGAATATCCTATATTTAGCTTTTTATAGCCAAGTTTTTAAATAATTTGATAAAAGCATTAAACCTGTAGAATCCAAAGTAGATATAAATGATTTTATTTATTAGGAAATACTACATTTTCAAAGTTCAAACCAAAATTATTTTAATAGTGACAAATTTAAATGTCTACTTTATGAAATAAATGGGAGAATATTATTCAAAATATCTTTGTTGTATATCGGCAACATTATTTATATTAAAAAAAACATTAAATATTTGGTACAACTTATTTATAGCACAATATTAACTAATACATGTATAAATATAAATGCATTAAAAAGCCTCTTCAATTTAACTTGTACAATAAACATTTCCAAGATATTTAAATATAACAACTACTTATTTTTAAATGTATATAAAGTGAATACTTTCATTTATATTTTATAATTATCTTTTTAGTCATTTTTATAAATCAATAAAGTTCCGATTTAAATAGCTTGAAGGATACTACAATCTTAAAAAAATTTAAGAGTTAAAATTTTGTTTTTTTTTTTTTGAATAAATTATCTTGCAAATCTACTTAATATACGCTTTTCCGAATAGGCTTCATAGGCATATATAAAATCAAATCCATATCAAATTGATAACACTATACAATTTTTTTGGGGATAATTATTTAAATGCGAAAAAAATTTTCTTGTTTTAAATGGCTTAAATTTAAATATCGGTAGAAATCTACTTTCATATAATAATATAATAAAAAAATGATGTTAGTATTGATAGTTTTGTTTTTAAATATGAAACTTTTTCCATTATAATTTAATTATTTTTTAAACACTATAATCCGACTTATTCTGTAAAAAAAAAAGCTATTTTAATCAATATTTAAAGCTTAATACATGAATTTATATTTATTAAATTGTTTTTTTTCATAATAAGCCTGTGATAAATTTATAATAACTATCACATTAATGAACTTTTTCCCTGAAAATTTTGCTGTTTATATTTTATTTCAATTGAACTGTAATAATTTATTTAATAGATACAAGTTATAAGTAAAAATAAAAACCAAATATAATTATTTTCATAAAGCCTAAAAGTTATTTGCATGAGATTCATTATTTAGATATAATTAAATTTATATTTATTTCAATTTTATTTTTGAATTGTCTTTTTAAATTGTTAATTCATTTTAATATACATTATAGCATTATATTTAATAATGAATTCTCAGCTCTTTTCTACTACTGTTCTTTCTGTTTTTATGTGATACTTTAATACAGTAGCTACTGCTTTTTGCTTTTGTTAATTCTATTAATAAATAGGCGCTTTCAATCACATTTTTTTGATAAAAATCGATTTTCCATTTTTTTTTGCATTTTAAACAATTAATTTCACAACATTATAATATTTTTTAGTTATTATCAGTGATAAATTATTCCGAATATGTATTTGTATAAAAAAAATTAATCAATATCATTCAAAATTTAATTGATTAATTGTCTTTCTAAATTTATTAGTCATTTATCTGAAGCCTCCAAAAATATGAATAATCATATGATAATTTTTTATTCAATTATAAAAATTTAAATAAATAGTATTATTGAATTTATTAAAATTAGTTAGGAAATCAGATTTTTTCGTCTGAGTTATTAATTATTTTTATTTTTTTACGCTTAAAGCATTTTTTTATTTATTAGTTTTGCTTTTTTTAATTATTTGTTAGTTTTTACTAATAATCGAAAAAAAGTGGTTTTTCAAAATTTTATCCTTGGGTTGTAAGGAGAAAATGTAAATTTTATTAAATATAATTATGAATTTTTTTATTTTGAGATTATCAAATTTTGTAAAACCAATCTAACTGGCTATAAAAATAAAGTTAGTTTAATATTAGAGCTTTGAGTTGGATGAATTATTAATTTTTTGTATATATAGCATAAATTAACAACAAGGTTATTATAATTTCCTTCATTTAATCGCAACTTTTGGTGGCTTAGAATTCTTTCAAGTGCTTTTATTTCAAAATAGCTTTAGTTTTACTATATTTATATCTCAATCTATGGGTAGCATATTATTATAATGAAATTATAAAAATTATTACCCTATCGAAATTATGGTTATAATCCATTAGTTTAATTATTACTTTGTTTAATACTTTTTGACAATTATTATTCAGATAATGTTTATACATTCTTATATCATTTTTTTAGATTAATCGTAGCATGAAATAATATATATATTCGATAAAAATAGTGTGTTTGAATAAAATTAGCCATTAATTCCAAAAATATAAACTCAGAAGCCCTATGATTTAAATCATAATGAAAGAAAATTTTTTTCTATATATAATAAAATGAACAAAACTTTATAAATTAAATTATCCGCTATAACACAGACAGCTGTGCATCATATTTGTGGAGAATTTTTTAGATAAATTCGACATTTTTTATTTTATACGTTACAATAATTATTGCACAAGTATGTGCATTAAAAAAATGGCGTAATTAAAATAGGTGAATAAAGCTGTAATAAACTTTTTTAAGTCAAATAAAAATATTTCTTTAAACTTATTATTTATTATACTCTAAGGTAATTCCTTCGAAGATACCTCGAAATATAGATTAGACATATTATAGTAAATATAAATTTAGCTCATTAAAAAATTATGAATCATGAGGAAAGTTTGAATATATATACTTATTATATATTTTGACCTTTTTGTGGCGCGTTATATTTTTGCCTATTAGACCATAATTAAAATATAATTTAACTAGCTACTTATGAAAAAACTGTGATTAATCACAAGGTATAAATTTTTTGTAAAACTTTCTTTACAATCTACTGGAAGCTTTATATAAGTATATATTCTTATAAATCAAATAAGCAAGTTCCATAATATACTGGAAATCGGATTTTATATTTCAGATCAGAAACATATAAATATAGAGGATTTTCTACTAAATTACTTTTCAATAAACTACTTTAAACAATCAATTTACCTAAAAATCTCAAATAAATATCGAAAATATATCTTTAATCGACTTATATACTTCATTATACTTACCAACTTATAATCGAAATGAAGAACTTATCTTATATTGGAGCAGCTGTGTTTCTTTTTGGTATTTTCATTGTGAGAGGACAAGAAATTTCAACTTTAAACAACACTAATGACTTACAAACCGTCACAGGTACACCCACTGAATCTCTTCCACTAGATATTGCACCGGCTCCAAATTCTAGCACAGGCAAGCTACTTAAATTACTTAAATTTCTATTTAAATTCATTCCAAAACTCATAAGATAACAAAAAAGAGTAAAAATATTTCTAAACGCTTTTATTTTAATTTCATAAATTTTTAGGACAAAACCCCCCAAATAACTTCGGATATGAATTTGATCTCAACAATGGTGACTTTGGATATGGTCCAAACTATCGTCCTGAGAACTATAATAAATCAGATCCTCTCCCTAGCCCTATACCATGGGTCACTGTCAATGGGCCAGCTATCACTCCTCTACCAACAAATATCACCCCTTTGTTATCTTCAATAGTCAACGCAACTTTGGCTAGCGTAGCCAGTATTCAAATAATTTCTGAAGACGAAACCAGTACTCCTATCACTTCTTCGACATCTTCAAGAAGATCTAGAACAAGAACAACCAGGTCATCATCATTGAGCACATCATCCACCATAATTGAAACGTCAACATCATCCGCCATAATTGAAACATCAACATCATCTGAAAGCCCGAGTGAAAAACAAACAAGAACATTGACTATAACTAGAACTAATATATCTTTGGAAACCCAGACATTCGTTGAATAATTTGATTTTACTTATCTAGTTGATGGATTAATTTCAAGGCTTTAAAAGAAAAAATCTAGAAATATAAAAAATTTTTATTTCGCATTAAAAATATTAGGTGAAGAGATTTCATAAATATAATTTCATATGATACGATATGATTATACAAAATAAAATCATTTAAATATTCTTTTATCTTTGAAAAGACTATTATTAGTTACATACATTATTTTTTTAAAAAAGTAGCTGTTTCTTTATGTTTATTTTTAATTTTGGTTTTTTACAGAGCTTAGAGAAAATAATTGATCGAACCCGGGCTTAAAAATGGGTTTAATTGAGTTGATTTCTGCTGTTGATAGGTTGTCCATCTGAAGCTGAACTGGATTTAACACTTGTAAACCTAGCCCTATTTTAGAGTGCCTGATCTCTACAAGATCTTGCAATCTTCTGCGAACAAGCTGCGAATTTGTGATATCGTTTTCAGCATATTCAAAAAGGATTTTAGCTATCAATAAGTAATTTTCTGGTAGGACTGAAAACTTGGAATTTGGAGACTTTTCTTGTAGTATTAACCTTTCTAGGTATTCTGCAGTAAGCCATGATGGGCAAATTATTCTGCATCTGTTAGCACGGACTAAAAGGATTGCCAGCCACAAAGGCACGGTTGTATTTCGTAGTGGATTGAATGGGCCATATGTTCCTGTAATCAATTCGATTTTGTCTATTCTATATAACGGCTGGATTTTAATTTTCTCGTTTTCGGAAAAGAACTCGAGTTCTTCCATGGTTAGCTTAATATCTTCCATTTTTATTTTACGAAAAAAACTCTATTTTAACTATATATAATTTAGTTTTAACTGCTTGAATTATTTACAAGATATAACAAGTTGTTTTTAAATAACTCTTGTAAGCATATTTATAGTTACTTATTAGCAAATTTGAATTAGTTGGTCATAAAAAAAACTGCGTCTAACCATTGGCTATTATTGTTTACGCAAAAGGTTAAATCTATTAATTTAATTGCGAATCGTTATAGAATAAATATAAGAAAATCTTATGAAAAATATTTCATAGTAAATATAACTATAAATGCATCAATATTAATTAGAATCCACTTTATCTCATATTCAAAGCTCTCTTACAATTTTAAAGAATATTCGATCTAGTTAGCTAAAATTGTGGAATTGTTATATTTTCAATGGTTAAGAGCGTCTATTGAATAATAAAAAGCAAGATAATTATCTTGGTACTATTTAGGCTTTATTTAGAGAAATAAAAAGTTTTTGAATATAATATTGTCTTTTTTATAAATTCAGAATATTTTCAGCCCAAGCTATGATATTGTGTTATTTGACATCATGTTAAGTACCATAACATGTATTTTATTTGAAAATATCTATATCATAAGATTTTTACAAATTATTTTTAATACTTTCAAAAAAAACTTTATAATTCTACATGTAAATAAATCACGTTTTATGGTACCTTGTAATATATTCGATGAAAATTTCATATGCTAGCCTGAATAGATCGTTGAAATCGAAAATTAACCTTCATAATTTATTTTGAATATATCGAATTTTATAGAGTCGTAAATAAAGACCAAACTTTGTATTATCTCTTTGCTGTTAAAAAACTTTTAGTTATATTATTTATTATGCAATAGTTAATTTATATCAATATATTTAATTCTATAGAATAGAACATCCTTAAATAATCAAATTTTCAAAGCATATATTTTATGTAACTTTGAGTGGTATAATAATAAAATGTCATTAATTAAATTGATGTAAACTTTTTAAAAAATTTCATAATACAATCTTAATATTTAAAGAAATTTTTTTTTTTTTTTAGTTTCGATGATATGTTTATATCGCCACACAAATAATAATATTCCCAGAAACTGATTCATATATTATAATTTTACTTTCTTTAGCTTTCAGTATTAATTTCTTCATATTGCTTGTGTACTTTGACACTTTCAAATAATTAAATTAAAACGAGTAAATTTTATTGTGTTCCCAAGAAAAAAATAATATTAAACAAATTCGTTTATGGGATTTTTTAAATATCTAAAATTATTCACTATTCAATAAGCTAGAATATTTTAGCGGACTAAATTTATTAATTTAATGTTTTTTTAGCTATATTATCATAACTTTGCCTCCCTCCTTACATAAAAATACTAAAAATATTAAAAATACCTCAAAGATTTATTTTTTCTTGTTTATAGGACAAAAGAAATTAATATTTTTTATAAATATCAAAGGAATTATTATGCCACAAACTTATTTTTTATTAAAAAAATCAAACAAAAAAAATTCGTTTATTTTTTAAATATTATTCCGTTTAGAGGTTTGGGTATGGAAAAAAAATTATATTGCAATGCAGTCTTTACAAATCACTTAGAAATAGCAATTTTATATGTGCCACGCTTTTTTCGTTATAAAGCATTACGGCTTATGTAGGAATAACAGTGTTTAAAAGGTGGCGCTTTCAGGAATAGGAATAGTAATAATAGACTTCATTTCGTTATATAATATTATATAACGGCTTAAAAACATGGCGGCGTATATGGATATATATTTTTTTTATAACATTGCGTATATGGTATATAATTTGTGGCTAATATATCTGATGACTATAATATGGAATGTATTACTCTTTTGCTCTTCGAATAAGGTTCATTCTCATAAATTTTGTTCCTTTAAACTCAAGATACTTGAATGAAACCTTTACTAAACAAAATAGCGACTAATTGAATTTAAAAAATCTAGGAAATAGTAGCTGTTAGATTTTTTTCTTTTTTATATAGCAGTACTTTATTGTCATTAAAATTATGGTGCATTAAAAAAAAGTGAAACCACCTTATTGGTATTCTAGATTAAATTTATATCTTATGTAAATCAAATGAGCTCTTTATATATATTAACTTGCTATACAATTAAGTAAATAAAAATAATAGAATAACCTTATATATAAAATAACGCGTGCATTAAGCCACCGTTACACAGAAGATAGCTGAGAATAAAATAAAAGTGGCATCAACTTTGTTAAAAAAACCTCTAAACCCTCTTTTATGACTAATTATTATTATTTGTAACAAGACTTATAGCCAAGTGATTTGTTATTTATTACGCTATATATTTTCTATTATACCTTATGCTATTGAATTTTTTAGTTAGCTTTTACTTATCTTTCGAGGCATACTTGTAAAGTTTTAATACTATTGATTCCAAAATCAAAAATGAGAAAAAGGCACCGTATTGTGGCTAAAATTCTGTTCTATTTTTTTTATTTTTTAAAGCCATGTATACCAATTAAAAAAGTAAAATTAAGGGTTTGATATTTTGGAAAAAAGAAAAACTTGAATAAAAGAGCATTTAGATGTAGTTAAACTGGGTATCTATATTAAATTATATAAAATATTTATTTGGAAAAAGTTTTTTTTTTGGAAGATAGATGGCTGGATAAGAGGGTTTTGGTGGTAATTATAGTGATTGCACTCATCATGCCAACGTTAAAGCCATATTTCAAATGATCATTTTTTAGGGCCTGCTGGACCATTCTCGCATCCTCACATATTTTTAATACTCAGAAAGTATAAGTGTAAATAATCACGCATTTAAACTACAATTAATTTTATTATTAAGAGTAGCCTTTTAAATTTAAATCAAACAAAAAATTAAATAAAGAATTATCCTAATTACACCTTGAGAATATTATTACTTTTTCCATAAGAATTTAAAATACATAAGCCATTAACTATAAATAGGTTTAGTTATACTCCCCAGGCATTTCAATAATATATTTAATCTACAAAAATAAATTATCTCCTTTATTCATATTAAACCTTACCATAAAACTTTGCCTTCAATTTCCGAGACCCTTATAATAGTAATATAACGATTTTTTCTAAATATACTTTGTAGCTAAACATATAAACTCTTTGTCAAATAACTTAATACATTTAAATTTACATTAATTTAAAATATTCAAATATATTGCTAAAGCGATTATACTCTTAGCAATAAAAACATTTTTATTTCATAATATCTAGTATTTACTCTGAAAATATTGAAAATTTAAATTTTTACTTAACCTATAACTGTTTTTAGAAATGAAATCATTTACCTACTATTCGATCGTATCAGCAATCAGCCTCGCAGCCGTCAATTCTCAGGGTTACCAAAACAACTACAACGGTAATGGTCAACAATATCATGAACCTACCACAGTAACATTTGCTGATGCAGGTATGAACGCACAAATGATTCCAGTTGAGCAAAAAAACGCTATCATGAAAGAATTCGACAGCAAACCAGGATATTACAACATTGCAGAGAAGGCAGCATTTTTGATGGCTACAATGACTAGCTCCGGCAGCAGCGGCGAAAATGCAAGCGTCAACTCTGTTTCCGAATCTTCAACTAGTACACCTACCACTTCTTCATCCAAATCATCTTCATCTTCGTCTTCATCTAAAACATCTTCATCTAAATCATCATCGTCATCGTCATCCAAAGCATCATCATCTTCTTCTTCATCATCATCATCATCAAGCAAGTCATCTAAATCCAGCACAAAGTCGAGCGCAACAATCGATGCTATCATTGTTACAGAAGTCGAGACGGTTTCAGTCACTAGCAAGGTTAAAGTTACTTCTACCTCAGAAACACCTAAATCCAATAGCAGCAAGAGCACTTCAACCCTTGATGCTAGTGCAAGCACTCAATCGTTGCTTTCTTCAGCATCTGCAGCTTTAAGAAGCAAGGGAGAAAAGATATCCAGCAGCGCACCAGCTATCAACATGGTTTCTTTCAGCGTCCAAATGTTGGTAACAGGAGCAGCTTTCTTCATTCTTTTCGGGCAATAACCTATGACGTTTATAAACTGAAATGAAAAAAAAATGAAACCGGTCTAATATATTTAAAAAAAGTAGCTTGAATCTCTAGCTTTTATTGGGCGTTAATGGCATAGTCAGAATCTACAACTTTTCATTCAATGTTCATTTTAGCCCTTTATATATATTTTTTTTAAAGATATACCCGATTACTTTTATTAGCATAAAAAATGGTACTACAAAACAAATAAAATACATGATTTTTGAAATTAAGGTTGCATTAGACTTTATTATAATTTTTTTTTTTTCAGTTTTGAAATTAATATTGGATATAAAATAGGAGTGTGACTAGTATATGTATAGATATTATGAAAGTAAGAAAAGGGCTTAGAGCTTGTTTTCGCCATCTGGTTTGATTTTAGCAAGTAACTCGACAATCTTCTTTTCAATGCTTGAGGGTGATGAAGTTGAAGCGAATCTATCAGAGACGTTACCTTCAGAATCAATTAGGAATTTTTCAAAGTTCCACTTGATGCGCTTAAGTCCAAGGATTCCTGGTTTTGTTTCTTTCAAATACTTGTAGATAGGATCTTCGTTGTCACCGTTAACTTCGATTTTCTTCAAGACTGGGAAAGTTACTCCGTAGTTCATTGAGCAGAAGCTGGCGATTTCTTCTTGGGTTCCAGGTTCTTGCGAACCAAATTGGTTACATGGGAAACCTAAGATGGCCAAGCCTTGATCCTTGTATTTTTGGTTAAGTTCTTCCAATCCCTTATACTGAGGAGTGAATCCGCACTTAGAAGCGACATTAACAATAAGGACGACCTTGTTGGCTAGCTGAGAGAATGGGAAGTCATTGTTTTTAGCGTCTTTGGCGACAAAAGAATAGAATTTAGAAGTCATTTTGTGCAATTAGATATATATAAGAGAGTGTGGTATGAAAAAACTTGTTAACTCAAAGATAAAACTGATTACAAATTTAGTTCTTCTGTTCCATTTATATACTTTTTTTAATTTCCATTTGCATTTAAAACTTTTTTATTTTGCTTGTAGACAATCCAAATTCAGAGTAAAACAGTCAGCCAATCTCATCCGATATCCAATCCTACAAATCTAACTGCAATTATAATAAAGCCACTCGCCAAGAAGCGCTGAACACGCCCTTGATTTCTGGTTGGCTAATTGATAGTATCTTTACTCTTCGCTCATTAAAATAAACACAATTAAGCCCATCCAAGCGTCTGATTCGTTTTTAATTCAATTTAATACCGCTTAATTATCACATGCGTATGCCTCGCCTCTTAACACCATCAACAACCGCAGTTATCGTCCCGGAAACCATCAATCATTCCCCGGGCACCTCACTCGCCAATTACTAATACTATAGAGCATCCTACTTTCGCGTCTATTTACACAGAGAAAATAAAAATTATTGGTTCTATTGATTATTAAGACTAAATTCATATGCACTCCAATAAAACATATGATCTTTCTAGATGTCCTCATTTTCATGTAAGATCACAATCTTAGCCCCAAGAATAAGTTATAACATAAAAGCGATATATCAAAAACGTCAGGTTCAAAAAAATGTTAAATTTAGCCAATAATAATATTTTTTAGCTAAACAAGATGTGTAATATTAATCAAGTCTATGCCGATTTTCTTTCCAACAATTTAGTAAAACATTTTCTGCACGATTACAACGAAAATACATTACATTGGCTCGTATTGCAATATAATGCTGTAAAAACTCTCAGTTTTTACACCCAATCCCATTTAGTGCTTCACTTTTGAATTATTTTTGCCTTATTATTTCATCGCTTTACTTTGTTTATAATTAAATTATTTCAAACGCCAATCATAAATTTAATTTTACTTACAGTATTAACCCTTTCCCGCGCGGAAGACTAATTTTGGATGGCCAAATATAGCCAACCGCGTTCATTGAAAATCGTTTAATTCCGAGGCTTAAAGATATGTTGGTATAATTCAAATTAAAAAAAAATAATATAGAATCTTATAAATGACTATTGAATCAATAAATTCGCCTTTTTTAATAGTGTTGGACTGGAAAGGGTTAATCCAAGTTAAGCTTCGATTTATTTTAAACCATTGTATATAATTTCTAAGCACATACAAGATTTAGCATTAGTTATTTCCAGAACCGATTTTTTTCTACTGTCAACGTTTTTAAGTTTGAATAATACCTGTCAAATGGACGGATTTCTTGTACAAAATATATTTTAAACTTTTTAGCCCAACCAATTTTATCACTATGGTATTATCAATAAAAAAGCATTATTCCGATCTATAGAAATGAGTTTTTTTTTTTTTTTGTCTCAGAGAGATTATCAAACATAATTAAAAAGTATACTAAAAACTATTAAAAAATATTTAAAAAGTTAAAAAAATATTAAAAAAATAATTTTT
>LSSN01000546.1:0-10359 GCA_001970855.1 Smittium culicis | reverse complement strand
CTACTGCTGCTACTGACTCCCCGTGCGGCAATGCCACTGCCTGGACCAACTTTCTGCATATTAGCGCCTATATTTACCTTCGGCCCCGCTTGGCTCGCCGGTATCTTCATAAGCGCTCCATGTATGGCTGCGTTCGGTATGCCTATTTGCGAAATGGCCGACGGAGCACCAACCCCGCCCGCCATTCCCGCGTTTCCTGATTGCGGGTACGCAGCTAGTAGGTATACAGGATTAAACAGCACCAATGCACTTTTTATAAACATTCTCTTATTTTTTTTATTTATTTACGCGTTCAAATGAAGTGAATGCGTATTGATAAATGGCTCTTTATATCTTTTGTAATGAGTAGTTTTCTATACAAAGCTAAAATTTTGCAAACCTATAACAAAAAAAAAAAAATCTATATTTAATGCTATAAGGGTAATAATTGCATTCCTTATATGTGTATATATACGTCTTTTTATGATAGGGGGGCTGTAAGTGATATTATTACGAGGGCTAAAATTTCTTATTAGCATCCCATTAATCTATCAAATATTAAACGATACATTTATTAAAAAAAAAAAATCTAGGCTCTTTTATGCATCTTATTTCAATACATGTTTAAAGGTCGGCTTTACAGCGCTCATTTATCGCTTTAAATTATTATTGCTTACTTTTGTAAATTATATTTTTTGCCCTCTTGGGTGATATTCCAAAAGTATTAAAATAATTTATAACGAGATTTCCCACCTATAGTGGTATATACTTCTACTTATACAACGGCTGCAATGATAATAAAATAAACAAATAGCTTTTACAAACTTAATCTAGAGTTTTATTTTTGGGGGGCTATTTTTTTTTAACAGCTCTAGACACTAATATTAAATATAATTAATTTTTCAATTATATTAAATTAGATTTTTGAAAACTAAATTAAGGAACTTTAATTTCTAGTGTCAATATATACGTGGCCCTGTTCGGCAATTAATATACAGCACTATACTGTTCTAGATTATTGTCTCTTCCTCCCCCTCCTTTTCCTATCAAACGCTCAAAGTATGTAAAGAATTGAATTAGTTAAAGTAGCTCAAAGATTAAGGTTGTAATTATGCATAGCAGATTTATCTTTTTTATTTTTAATTCTAGTCATGGATTTTACATATCAATAGATACATTTTTACTCGAATGGTTTTTTATTACTTATTGTTGATATAATGGTTTTAGCGAAAATGATTTAAATTTTATAATATTTAAATCAGTTGGATAAAGAATCCAAAATTCTAATACAGATTCAAAATAAATCTTTAATAATTAAGGAAGGGAGGGGGTGATGATATAGCTAGAACATAAGATAAACACGATTTAGGAGAAAGGATATATAAATTAGGCCCGAGTATTTCAAGGAATTTATCGGTGAGGAACTACCCGGAGCATAGGGCAATTTAACAAATTTAATAAGCATTATGTTGATTATAAGCTTAGATAGATGATTTTATATTGTGGGTATTGTCTGAAAAAGTATATGTTGTGAGAATATAAAAAGTATTTATGGGTGAAAATATGGTTAATAATTAAAACTATGAAATTTTATGAGTATAAGTTACAAGCTGAGGAATATAGATAAGGTACGAGGAAAGTATATTTACAGTAATGCTGTTACTAAATTAAATGAATAATAATATCAAAAAGAAAAAAAGAGGAGGTAATTTCAGATGGATAAAAAAGAGTAAAAGATTAAATTATATAAATTAGAGTATTTTATTTGCGGGAAATAAGAAGGAACGATGATTAAAAATGAGAACGATTTGAACGTCGATTTTATGAGGTTATTGTTGTTTGGAGGCGATTGCAAGTTTGGCAAAGTTGGGGAGTATAAAGGAGGCGGAGTGAATTTGTTTGTTGTAGTAGCGGCAGAGTTTAGCTTCGGCTTCAGGGGACCATGATCTTAGAGGAGTCTCAAAGTTAGTCTGGCTGTTTTTGGATACTAGAACAAAGCCGATTTGACCGCTTGGGTAAGTAGGAATAGTAGTGTAGGCATAATTTACAACGGGGAAAATTTCGCGGTTAAATTGGAGAACGGAGGCGATAAGATCCTTGTGGAGCCACATGCATTCACCTTGGGAGCAAGCAATACCAGTGGAGTTGAGGGCTTCGTTGAGCAGCTTGTAGTAGTTTACGCCGAATAGGGATTCAGCGGGACCAACGGGATCGCTTGAATCGGTGATGATAACATCAAAGTAGTTTGACTTATTTTTCATGAATTCGAAACCATCGCCAACGTTAACAGTGACTTTAGGGTGGCTGAAACCGATAGCCATTGAGGGCAAGTATTTCTTTGATAGTCTGATAACAGCTTCGTCGATGTCACACAAGACTACTTCTTCGACAAGTTCGTGTTTGACGATTTCGCGCAATACACCACCGTCACCACCACCGATAACGAGAACGCGTTTAGGGCTTGGGTGGGAGTTCAAAGGCAAATGAGCCATCATTTCTTGGTAAGAAAATTCGTCGCGCTCGGTGGCTTGGATGGCGCCGTCAAGGACGAGAACATTTCCGTAAGTCTTTGAGGCGAAGATAAGTACGTCTTGGAACTTTGATTCTTCGACGTGGAGAATTTCTTCAACTTCAAGGCACATTCTTTGACCAGGCCAAAAGGTGCTGGTTTCATAGAACCATCCGTCTCTGATATTAGGGTGGGTGAGGACTGTAGAGTTAGCTTCAGACATATTTACAAATTTGAATTCTTTTAGTTTTCTAAAGGGCAGTTTATGATGAGTCCCAGACTTGGAGAAAAGAAGGCGATCTGCTATAAAAGAAAAAAAAAATTTTTTAGACATCTTTACAAAAAAATAAAATAAAATAAAAACTAAATTGACCTACTTTGAGTTTTATATTTTTGATAAGCCAATTGCTTTTCATGAATCCACAAATTTTGTTTAATTTGATTATCCTAAATAGAATATCACAATTTAATTTGACGTTTAGAATAGCTCAATGATTTTATGATATCATCATTGGCTGATATTTTAAATTAATAATAGCAAGAAACTAGTGGGTAAGATTGCTAATCTCATCGAGGGTATAAAAAAAAGGTACTTGCTATCTTTGGCAGCTTTAGTGGTAGAAAGCAAAGAATGCGGAGAATATCTAAAACTTGCATTGATTCTATTTTTATCTGTAGATTTAAATAAGCTATTTATTTTAGGTATTACTGCTTGTATAGATTTATAACACTCTTTAGGGCAGCGATTGTTTTACAAAATAATTCATAGAGAATAATAATGGGCGCACAGCAATCTAAAGATAGCATGGTTTTCCATGGAAACAATGTACCAGTCTCGATATCCAAAGATCTCCTTGAAAATCAAGCTTCAGAGCCAGTCGAACAAAACCAAATCGATCCTAGCACAATCAAAGAACAAGTGGAATCTATGGTGAACGCTGAACTAAGTAGATACTTTGTAGAAAAACAGCTTCAAGCAGAACTACTCAAGGAGCGATTCTATACTTCTGATCTTCTAATTTCAGAAATGAAACAATTAAAATCTAAAATATCAGAATCCATAGAACAGAACGATCCCAAACAAAAACTGCTTGATGTAGTCGCCACTAAGCAAGCTGCCTTGGCTAGCTGCCTCAGATCTAATCAGAAGACTCCGCTTAATTGTTCAGACGTTGTTGCCGAGTTTTCCCAGCTGGCTAAAAGAACTGAAACTCTTTTCTAGTAACCTCACCTCTATACTCTTTTTTTATAATTTACTTAGCAAGCGGCAATACTCTTAATAGCCTAAAATACATGATTCGCCATTAACTTTTGATATAGTCTTCTATTTGGTATAATTTGTATTCAAGCCAATACATTAGAAATGTTTAAAATGCATAATTTAATTCGTGCTTAATTGGTTGTTTTATATGTATCTCAAATGAGAAACCTTATACCATCGAGCTATTTATCCAATGAATGTGCTTTTCAATGCTACATCTCTATACTGGACAGCTCCATCCAATAAATTTTATGTATCTCCTACGTTTGTATTTCTATATGGCTGATTTTTAAATACTCTGTTGCGCCTTATTCTGGCTCCCACTTAACTGCCTTTATTGCGAAATAATTGATTAGTGTACTTTTTCTGTGCCAAATTCCATTTAGTTTCCTACTTTGTGCTTTTAATACATTTTCTTATACTTCCAAAATTTAAGAAAAGCGAAGCTTCGAATACGATTGTAAAAGTTACAAACACCTCTCCCCCCCCCACCCAAATAACTCAGTATATTTCTTATTACTCTGTTCTTGAAATGGATCTTGCTAAAGCCGGTGTTGAAGTTAGATTCTTTTAGCTTATTATATTTACTCGCTCCTCATTTCTACAGCCTGTACATAGTATTAATACCATAGTAATAATTTTGATTGCTGGTATTCTATATTCATAGGATTTCTGGGTAGGTACCCCTGTAGTCCCATTATTTGCGCCAGAGAGTGTACCTTTTATGGCTGTAGCACTTGCGCTCATCGGTTTTGTATTTACCAGTTTCTTTTCCCTGTAAGTGCTTTATATACTTTCCTATCATTCTTTTATAAACCTTAAATGTTTTTTTTTCTTAAATCGGTTACTCCTAGAACGAACAAGAACTTTGGTGCAGAGCTAGGGTTCTCAATAGCGAGCTCTGCTTCTTTGGGTCTATCATTTGTCCTGTTTCTATCATACTTTGGCGTTTTGCTCTAAATTATCTTTAAAACTTTAAACATTTCCATAACTCTGATTTTACTAATAAAATTAATTGGCTTACATTTACATAATATTTCCTACTACAATAAAAAAAAAATTTTTTAGCCAGTTTAAGGTTTATTTTTTGAATATTTTCCACTACCATTAAATCAATATCTATCATAAACGTGCTTTTAAAAAAGAGCTTGGACACACATTTAGATTCATTTTTAATTGATACAAGAGAAGAGAAGATGTTACCAACAGAAAAAGAATTCATCGAGGCCGCAATAAAACACAAAGTTTTATCGTTTGGCTCTTTTACCCTCAAATCCGGCCGCCAATCGCCCTACTTTTTCAATGCTGGTAATTTCAATACCGGAGAATCTTTGGCCACTATTAGCAAACTATACGCCAAAACTATTTTAGAATCTGGTGTCGAATTTGACGTTATTTTCGGCCCTGCATATAAAGGAATCCCTCTCGCCGCAAGTGTATCTATCGCCTTATCGCAACTACAGGATTCCTCGGCTTCAAATAGCCATGATAGCAGTGCTACCAAAAAAAACCCATACCCCTTTGCTTTTGACAGAAAGGAGGCTAAAACTCATGGCGAAGGTGGAATGATCGTTGGCTCATCCATCGAAAACAAGCGTGTCTTGATCATCGACGACGTAATCACTGCTGGAACCGCCATTACAAACTCTTTTGAACTCATCAAAAATAACGGCGGCATCCCTGTTGCCGTTGTCGTTGCCATTGATCGCCAAGAGATTGCCTCGGCAGAGCTTTCTAATACCAGCGCTATTCAACAGGTCTATCAAAAATTCGGCATCCCTGTTTACCCCATCGTTAAATTGGATACTATCATCGAATTTCTATCTTCCTCCGACTCTGAATTCAACCACTTTTTGCCAACAATACAGGAATACCGTAATAAATACGCTTGCTAATTGCACCCCCCTCCTCCCCCCATCATTTTCCCTTTTGCTCTACATGCAAATAAATAGCTACTCTTCCACTCTGCTCCCATTTTTTACATATTGCTCTTTAAACCCTTATAAGATTATTCAGAGTTTCCTTAACTTATATTATCCCCGCCTTAATTGCTTACTAATTTATTTTACGCATATAAACCTATTCTTATATCGTGAAATAAATTACATTATGCCCGTAACTATTTTTTTTTCTTTTTATCTATCTATCAGCCACCTTCTATGCTTAGCTGATTCATAATACATCAATTTTGCAATAATTAATATAAACGCAGGTTTGATTTTTGCCTTATGCGTCATTCCTTAAAAAATACTATGCGAATGAATATAAACTTCTGCTTCTACAGTACAATTCCTAGTATATTGGGTAAAACTGACAAATCTATTAAAGCTGATCACTATAAAATCTCTTTCGAAAGCTGACATATTATAGTCCCTCTGTTAACTTTTCCAACAATTAATAACCCGCATTCTTTTTAGTTTAGGAATACTTATTTAGCAAAAGCTGATGGTTATAAAAACTCTTAAAATAAGATGTATGTACTCATTGGTTTCCTAAATCTAATCCCTACTTCTTTCTGTGTCTCTTTGTAAACCCCATCATAGACATACAGAATTGACTCCTATGGCATCTTTTTTTTTTTTTTTTCAAGTGCCCCACATTTCTAAAAAATAAATGGAATGAATAACTACACTTAACAATAAGCTTTTTTTTTTGCGCTTTTTAAACCTCGCCATAACTCCCTCCCCGCACTACACAGTTAAAGTTTATATCTAGTACCTATTTTCAGGTCTGTTGTTTAACGTATTTACAAAAATAAAAATAGCTCTTGATTCAAGATAACGGAAGTACATCCCCTAGAACTCTTGTTTTTATGCAAGACACAAAAAATTGATGCCTTATTTTTATGACTATTGATTTAGATAAAGAAAATTAAAGCTCAACTTGACTAAATATAATCAACTAATTGGACATTGGGCTGTGCCGATGTTCACTTAATTCCATTACGCTGGGATCCCCTCCCTTTTGCACCAAAATTGTTATCCTGGGATTCATGCTGCTGTATATGCTTTCAGCGCGAATACAAGTATTCAAAATTGTTAGTTTCAATAACACGTACTGACAAATTGATTTTTTTTTGTCTCAGTATCAACAAGTTTCATTTATTTATAGAATTAAAGTCTTGCATTCTAATAAAATTACACTCTCCTTCTACCTCCATAATTACTGAGAAAGTATTAACTCAACAGTAGATTTTTGAAACAATAGCTTAATAATTTATTACTTTGATATAATCCAAATGAGGAACATATCCGCAGAATTTAATTTTCGTTAATCCACTCGTTAGAAAAAGAATACTTTACATCATTTTAGGAGGGAAAAAAACCATAACCTTTATTTCATATATAAACATACTGTTAGTTTTTCTGGTTTAACTTTTATTGCATTTTTTTTCATAATTATCTTAGCATTTCGTATCCAACATAAATTAATAAATACATCTATTGAAGTTATTGCTCTGAATATATCGATATTTAAATATTAAATAATTCAACCTTTAGATAAATTATTGTTTTATTTTTTAATTTCAACGTGGCTAATCAAACTTTATCGATTATAAAAATTAAAAGATATTATAGCACTCTTATTTGAAAGCGTTTAGCTGGTTTTTATTGTTTAAACTTTAAGCATTATTTATACATATTGATTTGATCTAGATTAAATACTCTTTCATTACATTAGAAATATCACATTTTTATCTAGACAACAAATATCATACTACTGCATTATACTAATAAATTTTTGAAATGAATAAATTCAAATGCATAATCGCATTTGCGTTCATGGTACTACAATTTGTAGCTGCCCAGAATTGTACTGTCGGCGACTATAAGTGTGCCGCTAGTGATGGAACCGATGAAAACTTTACCATTTGTGATATAGGTCCAAGACAAGTACAAATGAAGTGCGGACCTGGAACTTTCTGTTACCAAAGAACACCAACTGCTGTATATTGCGGAATGCCTTTAACGATGCCCGAGCTCCCAAATTTAGATTTCCAGTGTACTTCTCAGGATAATGGTAAATTCTACTGCCCTGGCCAAAATGGAACATCTCCATTCTATTACTGGTGCGTATTTGGCGAATTGGTTAAGATAGACTGCCCTCAAAGCACTTTCTGTTACTTGGAACCAAATAATAACCTTTACTGTGGTTTTCCACCAAGTAACTCGACCATACCTCCTGTTACTATCAATGAGCCTGCCACCGTTTCTAGCACCGCAAGCTTTAGCCAATCTATACTCACAGAAACTGTCACTATCACAATTGCTAAAGTAAACGAGCAAAGCTCAACAACTGAATTGACTGAAACGACCACGCAAATCACTTTAACTAGCAGTGTTTCGGTTCAGCAGAGTGGATCCAGCTCTCCAGCCCCTACATCGTCTGAACCTTCAGCTCAGACAGTCACAGTTACTGACACTGAAACGCTGTCATTCTCTTCTGCACCAGCAGTAGCCACTCAAGCTTCTACTGACACTACAACCATTGTTTCTACAGTTACAAAAAATGAAATTCTTACCGTTTCAACAACAGAAACATCCTCTGTAGTCGAAACAGTGAACATGACATCAACTGCAACGGAATTCGTCAGTCAAACAAACACTATTACTCTGATCCAAATCCTACCTGAAATCATCACCTCCACAGTTACAAACACTGAAATAGTGTCTGCTTCCGTCTCATCCGCGCCATCAATAAAAACTTCCGCTACAACAGCACGGGTTACTGTAACTATGACGTCAACCAACCCTATAGTCCAAACTGTTACCGCTTCCGTATCTGTAACTGCCACAATTTCGACTCAAACTTCAAGGACATCTCTTGTTGGAAATGTACTAGGATCTGGAGAGTTTAACTCTGAGCGAACAACAAAGACTCAAAAATCTTCATCTTCCCCTGTTGGAAATGTTCTAGGATCTGGCGAGTTTAACTCTGAGCGATCGACAAAGACTCAAAAGTCTTCATCTTCTGCTGTTGGAAATATTCTAGGATCTGGAGAATCTAACTCTGAGCGATCGACAAAGACTCAAAAGTCTTCATCTTCTGCTGTTGGAAATATTCTAGGATCTGGAGAATCTAACTCTGAGCGATCAACAAAGACCCAAAAGTCCTCATCTTCTGCCCTAAGCTCTGTAGGTACTGGACCAAAAACTACTATATTAGCTATAATCACCAACTCTTTGGGTAAAATAGTTATCACTACTCTCAATAACCCTCCCAAAATCTCATCTCAAGTATCTTCTGCACCCAACCCAGTCGGCAGTGGTTTACCTTCACAAGAGCTAAACTCTTTGATCACATCATCAACAGCGCCAAATATTTCTACTTCAAGTATACCCACTCTAGTAGGAAATGTCCTTGGTTCAGAACAAGTTAACTCAAATACACAAACTACCAACATATCGTCTAATAATGTTGCCGCATCATCCACAGCGCCAAATATCTCTACTTCAAGTAAACCCGCTCTAGTAGGAAATGTCCTTGGTTCAGAACAAGTTAACTCAAATACACAAACTACCAACATATCGTCTAATAATGTTGCCGCATCATCCACAGCGCCAAATATTTCTACTTCAAGTAAACCCGCTCTAGTAGGAAATGTCCTCGGTTCACAGGAAGCTAACTCGGGCTCGCAAACTACCAACATATCGTCTAATTCTGTTGCTGAATCTTCACAATCCGGATCCAAATCTGCTGATAAAACTTCAAGCAGTCTCAGTCTCGTAGGAAGTGTCCTCGGTATTCAGGAAGTTAACACAAATACACAAAATATCAATCCTTTTGCCGAACCAGCTCAACCCGTATCTAACTTCGCTGATAAATCTCCAACAAAAACTCAGTATGTTAGGACGCCTGAAAAAATATCTAATCCTCCTTCAGGCAACTATAATGATGGAAATTCCGATGATGGTAATTTTGATGGAGAAAATTATGAAGACTATTATGATCCTAATATTGGATATGTTTACAAGAAAAGAAAATCTGGAAGAGTTTTGAAGTTCTAAATATAAAATTTTCTTTATAATAAATCACTCACATTTTATCTCGAAAAAACCATATGACATCTTACTTACACCTGCATTTAAAATATTAGCATAATTTTTCTATGAGTATTACTACCTTTTATTTCTATACTAATTTATTAAAAACCATCGTCTATTAATACCAATAAATATTTATTTTAGCGAAATGTAAATTTTTATTTGTTTTTCCGTTTATAAATTTTCCATAAAAATGTACAAATCTAAATTAGCCTATAAGACTATTCATTGAATTTAATTGTGTATTTATATTTTACACAATTATCAGCTTGCTTAAAATTGATCACTTTTCGATTAATTTAATAATAATACAAAAGAAACATTTAACAAACTCGAATATCAAATAGAAAAATATAATTATTTTTGAAGCTCTCTCTCTCTTAGAAAATTTTTTCTTGGTCGAGCCAAGAGGATTAGAGAATCTATAAAATTTTATTTCTTATCTACTATTCACTTTTTTTACACCTCATCTAAATAAAATTGACTATAGCCATCGAACGCGTAGTCTATCGACTTTAACTTATTAACTCAACTTTGTTGACCTTGCCAAGAGCTACATTTTGGTG
>LSSN01000542.1:0-14310 GCA_001970855.1 Smittium culicis | reverse complement strand
GGATGACAGACCGGTTATTTCGTCGTTTCCGGTCGATTATCGTTATGATAGTCTGCCGGTCGACTATCGTGATGATAGTCTGACCGTTTGAATCTTGAGAGCAAAATTTTTTGATCCACCGGGCACTCCCGGTAACCCAGGTGGCCATCCGGGCCTTCATCGGTGTCTTGATGAGGTCGGCGATCCATGTTTTTGAGGTAGGCCACTTATGATATGCACGCTCACGGGCTGTGCTGGTGCGCATGAACACTGAGCTTATGCCCAGTTCATCCCTAATGCGCTCCATGGCCGCTGATTTCCCGACGTTGGCAACCATTCGGATTGCCTTGTCGATTTCTGACTGTATGGGCTTACACCTGGCTTCGCTCATGCCAAATGTCTCCCCACCGTATCATCCAATCGGCATCAGAACCGAATTGATGAACTTGATTTTTAGTGCTGTGAGCACATCAGACCGCCTCAGGAAGCTATACGAAGCGTCTTGTGCACAGATAATGTCTCAGACTGTGCTAAACGAATCGGTTCCTCCTGTTTCTAGATGGTCCTCCTCTGGAATCGCTGTCCTCCGAATCGCACGCGTTCTTGATTATAGTCAATTTTATTTAGCAAGGGCATAAAAAAAAGTGAATAGTAGATAAGAAATAAAATTTTATAGATTCTCTTATCCTATTGGCTCGCCCAATAAAAACTTTTATAAGAGAGAGAGAGAGGTCGCGATTTGCAAAGATATTCACTTTATTCATAAATAGCTTAATGTGATGGTGGATAGTATGAATATACAAAGAAAGACTGTTAAGTAAAAATTTTTTTTGAGTAAAAAGGTGAAATATGAACTATAATTTATTAACGAACTTTGATGATAAAGATAATTATACATAGTATTTATGCCAGTAAATAATGAAAGAGTGTGATTAGTATATAAATGATAAAGTTTAAAGGGAAACGGACGATTGAAGGCCAGGAGTGATTAGGTAATTCGATCGATTTCTTAAAATAAGAAAGAAGTAAGGACGGAAGGATGGCTAGTATCAGCAAGGTATTTGAACCATCGTATTTTTTTGCTTTAGGCGAAGGGACTTTCGTGGCGAAAAGCCGGAGTACTTTAATTTACTAGAGGTTCTTTTCCTTTTTGTAGTTTTTTGGATATCCTCTTCTATAGGCTGAGGCTCAGGATTTTGTTTGACAGATGAGTTGGTAAACACATAATCTTTATAGTTACTTAGTCGAATTTTCCTGATTCGAATCTCGGGTTTGATAACTACAGGATTTAAAGAAGGAGATTTGGTAGGCGTGGAATTTTCTAGGGAGCAGGAGGTTTCAAGTGGTTTATCTATAGATAGAATATCAACTAAAGAATCTTCAGGATCTTTGGGAGCTATTTTTGACAGAATGGTTAATGTCGGGCTGTCTTGGTTTTGAAGTGGTGGAGCATTTAAAGATGTTTTCGTACCTAATTCTAATTCATTAGGTCTTGGAGGTAGGTTAATTTTGGTAAGCGTTGGAATGGATTTGAATAAAATATCAGAAATATTTGGGGTTGGATCTATTGGTAGCCTACTTATAGAAACCTTTTCACTAATAGTAGCGATTTTAGGCTTTTTTTGAAAAAGCTCAGGTGCGAGATCCTCAAGTATAGACATCATTTTTCTTTTTTGTTTGATATTTTTAGAGACGTTCTTTTCTTTAGGTTTAGTGATGTCGTCAAATATATTTGAGACTTTTGACGCCTTACCATAAGCACCAAGCTTAGTTTGTGAGTTCCATTCTCTTTCAATGAGATAGCAAAATTCTTCCAAGTCGCCAAGTAATTCATAGTCAACCACGGGTAATGATTGGGCTTTTATAGAGTTTAGAATTGGTTTAACAGGGGAAACGAAATTTCTACTTATAGGTTGGACGGGTCCAATTTTAGTTTTTGATATTTTGGGCTTAACTGTTTGATTTACTCTATGACAGACAGATTCTCTGTTTACGACCACAACTAAGCCCTGTTTTTTGGTGGTTGAGCTAGGCTTAGTAGATTTAACAGAAATGGATTCATTATTAGATAAATTATGAATATTATTTGATAGTTGTCTAATAAGCGATTTGCATCCAGGAGTTGTTAACGCGGTTCCTAAAACTAAAACCAAATCAACATTTTGCTTCTTGTTTGCTGTATCATAAACAATAAATCGGTCTATATCGTTCGAGTAAAAATGAGGCTCATTATAAAGAACTATTCCAGGGCGCATAAATCCTATTGGTAATTGGCGTCGATTTCTGTTAGTTCTGTTGGCAGATCTAGAAATACACTGCGGGCAAGGCGAGCCATAGGTTACAGCACTTGATTTAAGATCTATATCCTGCTCCGTGCTAAGAGAAGAATTTTCAGGGGCAAAAATAGATGACTGTTGCTGTAGTAAAGTATTAGATGAAGCGTTTGTTGAATATTTACACAAAGTACAGTATAATAAATCTAGAAGCCCATGAAGAGGAACAACTTTTTTCTTTAGTAGCTCTGACTTTCTGATTGGTTTATTAAGGTTCTTTGAAAAATTCTGCTTAATGCTTTTATTAAATTGAGGGATTTCGTTTGTGTCACCAATAATAGCACCCAAGCTATTATTTGATTGTAAACAGCTTGCTATATCAGTATCTTCAGGGCTGGGTTTTGGCTCAAAGTTAGCATATGGGGACTGGTTTTCAAGAATTTCAAAAGAATTTAGGCCTGCTTTCTTTTCCAGCCCGTCGATATTTTGGGTGTAGCATCTTGTCAAGGATCCTCTTTCATCAAATCTTTTGATTAGGTTATGTACAATCGATGGTTTGGCTTTTTGAGTTTGATCAGAGAGCTCAGATATGAATTGATTGAAGATGGAAGTGGTATTCTGGTTAGCGAATGCTAGATTAGCGTCAAATAGTTGTTTGCCACTACTAAATACGCCAGGGTATTGGTTCTGTATTTTCTTAAAAGCACCTGTCGACGATCTAAAGTCAGGGATTCCTGAGGGAGTTGAAATGCCGGCACCAGCAATAACGATTACACGTTTACTGTTAGCAATTCTTTGTATTAATTGCTTTATATCCTGAGACTTTTTAACTGCCTTCAGATCATCTATGCTGTTAATGCATGTCTTGGGAGACTTTAAGGATTGGTTTAAATCGCTTATGTTTAGAGTAATAGTCTTTCTAGATAAAGAATGCTTATTCTTTTTTGAAGGAGAATTAAAAGATTGAATAAAGTCCTGTATGGGATTCATATTGATTTAGAATCTAAATGAGTTTTAAGTATTATTTCTATTAAATAAAAAATTAAGCGAAACTCTATAGGTGAATGAAAGGGCGAGAAATTGACTAAATAGATTGAATTATAGAGTTTATATTTTATTAGTAGGTGTGTAAGATACGCAGTTTACTTCTAGAAGGATTATTAGGAGATGATAGTTGGGTAAAAAGGCAAAGAAATTACGCCCAGTCTATAAGAATATTGAGAAAATAAAAAGTTATTAAAGTTATATTATTAAGTGTAAGTTATTGGCATATTTATATATATTGCTCTTAAAATCGCTCTTGTTTTCCATATTTTATTATTCTTAATAATTATTTTTTTTTGTTATTAGTGGCTATTTTAAACAATGGGAGTATCAAGACTCTTTATTAGCCAGCATATTTGGTGCAGTTGAATAAACAACGCCGCGAACACACCTTTTTTTTCCTGATGTCAATTATTCGATTGTCGATTCGCTTTGATTGTTTATTTACAGTTTACAACAATATCCCACATACTTCGGGCCTTATGGAAGAAAGCGTAGGTGTTTGTTTATTTCTTGCCGCGACAGATACGACATGCTTATAAACGCACTTTTTATGAGCTGCTGTGGCCTCCGTTTCGTGTCAAGATTAGTGCCATATTGCGCTCCTACATCCCTCCTTCCAATGATTGCGTCTAACTTTTTTTGTTTTTTTGTTTATACTTATCGTTTATGTTATTTGACACGAATTTTTACGCATAGGCCAGCACAATATTTCTTGCAACGCTTTGTTTAATATAGCTGTCAAAAAAAAAAAAAGTATAATTTGAGCGTTTTTTTTCTTGTATAGTAAAAAATAAACAACGTTAACTGAATTTATTGGATGAAAACACACTTTTTACATTTGTTCGTTTTAGACATCAATAGTAGCCAATAGGTGATGGAGTAGAATGTGTCGTAGGCGCATCTTTTGTGTTCTTATCACGCTTGAGGAATACCGCTTGATTCGCTTGCTGTTGTTTTAGTTAACACGCTGCATACAAAAAATTTGCCTTCTCCTGTATACATTTTTTAGTAGAGGCAGTAAACTTTGAAATATTTAATATTGATTTGACAGCTCTATTTTAGTTTCAACAAGCGAATCAAACCAAACATAACAGTTTCAAAACACACAAATTGTGATGCAAAAGGCAATAAGGTGACAAATATGCTTCATCAAAATACGTCCAAAGCGTCCTTTGTACCAACAGCCCAGCTTACAGCGATATGTCAATGGATACATTATAGATGAAATCGTTTATATCCATGAAATAAACAGGAATCCCCAATGGATGCTAAGTTATGTTATCCCTTTGTTTTCCGATCAGAAAAATAATTCGTCAGCTGTAAAAGTTATTTGCTCACTTGAAAAATATTTAGCAATGTAATAGTAATCTATCAAATTCAGTTACAGCCCAACCGAATCTATTCGAAAATGCCAAAGAACTTCTTACTAATTCTTTTTCTTAGCCTTTTTTAATCTTTTTTAAAACTCAATAAATCTATAAAATTAATAACCCTTCCAACTTATTTCTGGAATAAAGACATTATAGTTGGTTCAAATATGTAAGCCTCTGACGAAAATATCTAATAAATTCCAAAGCATTCCCCTTAAAATCCAAGCTTGCGGTTTTGCAACTCTGGAATAATAAACCATTATATTATTTACATTAAAATTCTTATTTAGTTTGAACTTATTAAGAATAAATATGCACACCCAAAAAATAGTTGAAATGTATATTAAGATCAGTAAATCCATATAATCTCATCGATCAGCTCCTACTGAATTTTCCCTCTCAAATACCAGGTAATACAGCTGTATATTTCCATTAAATATTCCAAATGCCAGAATAAACAAATGATACGTGAGTGAAATTAGTACCTGGAATACTTGTATAAATTCATTAAACATCACTTTCCCTAAGCTATTAAATAAAAGTTTATTTACTCCACCCTGAATACGTACAAATTCCATCCATTTTCTAAGTATCAGTACGCTATTACTTTCTATCTCGTTTTAATTCTAAATACCTAAAAAATATTTGGTGTAATTTACCTACTAATTTTGATTAAAAAAATACTAATACAGTATTGGCATGAAAATTTACATTTGAATAATGTTAAATTATTTTTTTCGATTTCTCTAAAAGAGTTGATCCGTGAAATAAATTTTTTTTTTTCAACTTGTATATTTATGCCTTTTATTTAAAATGAATTCAGATTTAATTAATAGACGCTATCACTTTTATTCGCTCGTTTGATGTAATATAAAATTTTTACTAAAAGTTTTTAAACGCCACGTATAACTTAATTTTCGCATTCAAGTTCTTTTAAAATTATTTAGTTACCCATGATTTCTAATATTGGATGATTTATAAACTTTTAGAATCAGCTTTTATTAAGCGCAAGCATAAAATTATTTAAAAATAATTACTATAAAAAAAAATATAAATTTGGCTAGATTTGATAATTTTTATTAAAGCATTAAAAGATCACGTTTTTTAAAATAAAATAACCCTTGGCGTAAATCGGCCATATTTTTTTTAAACGTCAGAATTTTTTTATTAATTAATTTTAAATTTTATGTCGCAGTAGAAAACTACGATTTGGTCACTGAGCCTTCATTGGTTCAGAGTAGGTGATGTTATGTTATCAAACAAACTAGTATGGCAGCTATGTATCGTTTTTCCCCCTTAACCCTTTCCCGTCCAACACTCTTAAAAAAAGCTAATTTATTGATTTGTTTATGATTTATTAGTAATTTTATTATTGACTATTTTAATACAACAAACGAATACTTCCTGAGGCCTCGTAATTAAAGTATTTTAACAAAGCATAATTGGCTAGATTTGGTAGATCAAAAACTGTCTACCACACGGGAAAGGGTTAAGGGGAGTTTTTTATGAAACATTTAGACTGCGATTAAGGGATTTACTTCATATAATTTTATTCACTTAATTATCGAAACTCTATAAAAAAAAAGCGATATAAATATGGTGGAAAAGTTTAATATTTGGATTACGCATACGTATTTCTTACTATTAAATTTTGAATAACCCATCCTTAAATAATCACATACTCTAGCGTCTCCTGATTAAGTAAAATCATATTGAATAATTTCAACAAGTTTCAAAGCAGCTAAAATAACTGTAAATTTTGGATAAAGGATGCTTGAATATAACTGGTTAAATTTCCTAATAATACTTATCACTTCGCCAGCTTTCTTTGTGTTAATTGGAGTTAAGTTTGACTTAAAGATAGCAATCTATACAGTCTTTGTCATGATTCAAACTTCATGGCTCTTGGAATTCTACAAGAAAATGGATATGAAAACTAAAGAAATCACAGAATCTGCAGAAGCTGAGAACGTATAACAGTGGATCTCACACACTATTTCTTAAAAATAAATTTCGAATAAACCCAACCTTTTTAATAACCTTATTACTCATCAATTAATCCTAGTTATTTGGCTAGGTACGTGGAATAATAAAACCCACAATATTTATACCCAAAACTGTGTCGTAATGAAAATTTTGAACTGAAAGCAGTAATTCGTCTTAAATACAAATTTCCAAATATTTGATGTTTTTTATTATTAACTAGAATAATTTCAAAGTAAATCAAGTTTTAAAAAAATTCAATGAAGCTCTGAGGATTAAAATACTCCCCTAATTTTGAATTTAAAGCAAAGGCATGTAAATTGTTAGCATCTCTGTGCATATAAGCAAAATATAAATCATTTAAAAGGCAATTCAGACCAAATTCAATCTTATAGTAAGAAAAGATTCTTAGTGTTAGACTTATTTTAAATATTACAATGGAACTAATCTACATGTCATAAATCGCCTCCTTTCTTTATTGTATTTCACTAGATCCAATATGCATATATTATATTAACGATAAGTCAAATACTAAGAGTTCTAAAAAAAAATATCACAAAAAAATGCTCTTAAATATTCTTTTATTCAAAATAAAGAAAGAAATAAAGCGGGAATTTTGAATATCTTAGTTTTAATCATTAGCTATAGTAATTTTCTGCGACTTTTTGTGAGTATTAGTATAATGAAAGGCTCATAAGAGTTTGGAATCAATGATAATTTTATAATTTTACTATTCTTTTAATATTCTATATGAAATAAAAAATGAATATAAAACTTATGATCACAATAGAAAATACACTAACACCATAAAAACCATCACTTCTAATCAAATTTAGCTTGATAGCTAAATGAGTATATAAAAGAACTTGTTTCTATTTTTTCCCCTTTATTTTTAAAAATAATGCATGAAACGAATCTGTTTAATAATCCATTAACTAGTAGCATAAATTCTCCTTGAAAAATTAATGACATTATCTTTAAGTATAATTTTGGATTCGCATTAATGTCATTTCAAATAGCTGGATCAATGCAAACACTAAACTTAATACTGCGAATTTATTAGTCATTTGATTTATATGTAGTGGAGTTGAGATATTTTATAATAAAATCTGCGTTTGGAAAATATATAGATCCCAAAATATGAGTTATTTCGAAAGCTATAAAATACATAGATGTAATTTTAAATTAAACAAGATTTCATTTAAAAATTTTTTATAGAAACTAGTTTTTTAGTAGAAATTACAATGATTTTCGTTTACAAAAGCTAGCCATAGCAAATCTCGTGATAATAGCTAGCTTTGAAACTGGTATTATTTCCAAGTTACTAAAACATATATTTCACATTAAAACTTACTATCCAAACAAAAATATGGTACCGATAATTTGGTTCTGCTAAAAAAAATAGCAGGTTAACTAATTTGTTTGAAAAACGACTTAACCCATTTACGGGCGGATGACTATTTTTGAGCATCATAATATAGCCAACTGAATTCATTAAAAACAGTTTAATTCCGATTCCTTAAAAAATATTGGTTAATTGGTAACAGTAGCAAATAATAAATTTGCTTATAAACCATAAACAAACCAAAAAGTTCGGATAATTCAAGAGTACTGGACGGGAAAGATTTAGCACCCATTAAATTATTATGAAAGTAAAATTTTCCTGTTGAGATTTCGAAAAGAGATAAAAGCTTTTTAATGAAAAAGTGATCTGTATGCTTTTTAGATTGCGTCAAATTGTTTTTTTTTTTTTTTCAGTATAGATTTAAAAATGTGAGTATAGCCCTTATTACAAGTCGACCTACAAATAGCTTAAAAATAAATCTAAACGCAAGCTTAGTAGCAATTTATTTATATTCAGATAAAAGCAAACACAATGACTTGTCCAGAATATGAATCTATAAGCGCTTGGGTACCATACCATAGGACATCAGTAGACTCATATTCCTGTCTAATTGTTGGTTAATAATTAATTCGTGGCTAGATTCACTCAAGTTTGATACGCTATACATTGCTATGGTATTTTCCTATTTATTTTAATTGATGATATGAATAGCATAAATCCGCTGACTTTATCAAATAGCATAATCGTTATTATTTAACCCTTTCTCGTCCAACACTCTTTAAAAAAATTAAATTTATGATTCGACTATGATTTAATGGCAAATTTATTATTTGCTTTTATTTCACAACAGGCCAATATTTATTAGGGCCTCGGGGTTAAAATACTTTAATATAATTTAATTTAATTTCATATATTTTGTAAACCAAAAATAGTCTACTGCCCATGAAAGGGTTAAAATCAATATTTGAAAATATTACAAAGTTTAATCAATAGGTAAATAACAGTAGTAAAAGTTCCACTCACAGAAATAGTCAAACAAATATAGATTTTTAGATTAAATTTTTAGTTATTTTGAGCTTACTTTCTATATCCAAGTTAAAGGATTTTTATATAAAATCAACCCCAACATTCAGCATTTTTATTTTTTCGATTCAGCGGAAGCACAAATAACAAACACATTATCGATTCGATTATTGTTTGTAACGAGTATTCTTTATACCCTTTAATAATTTTTTTTAGGCAAATATATCATCGTTTTTCGGAAATATTGTGCATATAAGAAATTCAGTTGGCTATTTTTTTATTTAAAAATGAACTATTGTTTGACTAAAAGTTTATTGATTATCCCTTTCCCGGGAGGTAGACTATTTTTGGACCATAAAATATATACCAACTGCATTCAATGATAATAGATTAATTACGCGACATTAAGAATTATTGGTATAGTGCAAAATGTTAGCAAATAATAAACTTGCCTTAATTCATGAACGAATCATTAACTTATACTTTTTTAAAAGCGTTGGATGGGATAGAGTTAAATTAGTCCCAGCATTAAAACCTAGCAGTCTGAATAGAAAAAATTTACACTTCGTAATTATGCCAAATATGCCAAATAAAGCAATATACGCTGCAAGAAGTATTATAATAATTTAGCATATTCTACTACTAGCGGCTATATAGCCTTTGATTTTTTTTAATACATATCAAATTCTAGGACTCAAAAATTTTTAACGCCACTATTTTTTCTTTGAATATTAGAAACTTAGATTCAAATAATCAACGAGCATTGTATCAACACAAACATACTAGACTTCAAGCCTACCAATATATTTGTCAAATACTTATTCTATGGGTCTTTAACTAAAAGTGATACAAATAATATGAAAATTAGATTAGTCGAGACATAATCAGTACAATATTTTAAATGCAGCTTCTAGGTTCTTTTTATGCCACGCTGAAATTAAATTATAAATAGATTGGCGAATAATGAAAATTGTAACATGTGAACTATCCTCATTTTTAAAAATAAGTAATATCATCAGCAACGAATTTAATTTCAGCTCACTTTTCTCATATATCATATTTTCATTACACATTCTAAAACCTTTTAAAAAAATATAAGGCTTAGTCAATACTTAGCAATATCGAATCATAGCATCTATTTGATATATTTTTTATAAAAAAAATAACTAACATATGATTATATCATTATAATCAACTCTCTGCATCATAGTCTTTATTCTAAACTACTTTATAAAAAATATATATCTTACTAATTAGCATTTGTTTTCATTTACTCGTTTTTCATTCTTTTTCAACTTGTAAATATTTGTTCTAACATAGCTTAATATCCATAGTACCAATTCCACTTTTTTTCGAACACAAGAAATTATTGTTACATATATAAAGTATCAAAAAATTAATAATTTCAGCAGTACCTTTAACAAATTCAAAAGAGAACAGCTGAAACTCGGCTCTGTACTGCTTTTTTTGTTCTAAAGTCAGAATTGTATATACCCGTTATATAACACTCGAATACCATTCAAAAAAGGGGAAACTAAGCTTCTAGTAAGTAGCCTAAAAAAATTTTTTTTACAATATCAAAATTTGGTAATGAAACTAAGAATTTTTAAGTTTATTATTTTTATCAGGCATTCAGACTCAAATTGTTACTTTTCGCTCCTTAATTTTAAATTTTAATAAAGTTTTTGTAATTTCATAACTTCAAACATACCTTCTACCTATCGGAATTTAACTATATATAAAAATAACTTTCTTTTTTAAATCTCATGACCAATAGCCACGTAATATTGAATTCATTTTGGATTCATTTTAGCACATATCATCCCGAATTTGAATAAATGTATATATATTTCGCATTATGAGCTACCCTAAAAAAAATTTTCCAAGTTTGGAAGTAGAATTAAACAATTAAACCTTTTACCTTTACTTTTATTTAGATTTATATAATTTCGAGTCTGCGAATTTCTAAATTTGGACTAGAAGCTTTTAACATTAATTTAAACTTGGTCAAGGTTGATTGTAAGCCCACACCGTTTCAACTTTTATCTATTCATAAGCATAAAATTTATATATAATACGCTACCGTTTAATTTTAGCGATATATAACTTGTTATACACTTCATTTTAATTTCTTCTCTTTTAATAATTTCTCACTTTTTCTACATTTATAGAGACTTGGGTATACTTTATTTGAATCTGGATAATATACAATTATAAAAAAACCCCAAGTATATCTATAATATCACCTCTTGTATTAAAGAGATAAGTACTTTTACAAAAAAATGGAATCAAAATATATAGGTGTCATACTAGCACTTATATCAAGTCTGCTAATAGGCGGAAGTTTCGTTTTTACTAAAATAGGGCTACAAAACGCTAAAAACGAATATGGCTCTGCAACTAAAGGATTCAAATATCTCAGAAGTAAAATGTGGTGGTTCGGAATGATTTCAATGGCTTTAGGCGAAGCTGCTAATTTTATTGCGTATACTTTTGCCCCCGCTATTCTAGTTACTCCCCTGGGCGCACTAAGCGTAATTTTTGGGTATGATAAATTTCGTATATTATCTATATTTTATCAATCCGCGCTTCTTGTTTTATAAATTTCACTTATTCGCATAAAGCGCTTGGATTTATTGTATAAATGAAATCTACTATAAGCAGCTCATAATTTATCTGAACATATATTAATATAATTTTTTTTCTTTTATAGTGCTATTTTCGCATATTTTTTCCTTGGCGACAAAATTAATTCTATTGGTAAATGTGGATGTGCTCTTTGTTTGATCGGTGCATTGATAGTTGTAGCAAACTCTCCTGATGATCCTATTATCAACTCTGTTGAGGCAATAGTCAAATTCGCTTTGAAGCCTGGATTCCTGGTATACTCGGGAATATCGATTGTTGTTATGCTTCTATTGATGTTTGTAGCGGCCCCAAGATATGGGAAGCGCAATCCTTTGACATATTTAGGAATATGCTCACTGGCAGGTGCGTTTACCGTAATTGCAACTAAAGCTTTTGGTATCGCAGTCAAGCTAACTGTATCAGGCTCTAACCAGTTCAACAGAATTTCAACATATGTTTTCTTATTATTTATTATAATTTTCATCGCGTTGCAACTTTCATTTTTCAACCGCGCCCTTGCAAACTTCAATACCAATTTGGTTATCCCGATATATTATGTATTTTTTACAACCGCGACAATAATTGCTAGTTCCATATTATTTGGAGGAATTGACGGCACGGTTGCTGATTTCATATCCATAGTTTGTGGGTTTTTCACACTTTTCATTGGAGTACTTTTACTTAACATCTCTCGTGAAAAGCCGCAGCTAGACTCCATGCTCGAACTCGATGTCTACAACCACGACAATCCTGAATGCCCAAATGTAAGCTTAATCAGCCAAGCTCCAGATAGTTGCATCGACATTCATAGTTCTACGAGCAAAGACTACGAAAAGTATATTATCAAGGATGACTCTACTGATAACCAAACTATTTCCATTCCTTGTAACTCTAAACAAAAATCATTCCTATAAAAAATCTACAGCTGGGTCTGTCAAGTAATATGATTACGTTTTTTGTTTTTTAATCTCACGCTCTAAGAAATAAAGACCTTGGATAATTAAGTTCAAGGCTATCCGCAACAGTTTAATCTTAATTTAATATATAATAGATCATTGTTAGTCCCTATACATATAATTATCCTCATCACCACTAGTATTCAACTTATCATTTATCTTTAATCTAATATCAATTGCTTAAAATATTTCAAGTAAAATAAATCTGAACCTTTACGTTTAATAAAAAATTTTTATTTTCATGAGCTTTGAAATTATCCAACTCTTTCGGTCAATAAGTTATATACAGATTAAAGATTATTTAACTAAAACATTATAACTAAATATTCTCTGTCTCATGAGTTTTAATAACTTTACACAATTAGAATTAATGGTCCACGCTTGTAAGTAATGAATTCTATTTGTTATATATAGAATCAAACTTTATTAAATTGGTAGATTAGGTATGTATTAACAAACTACGAATCGATATCATACTTCATAGAATGAAAATCTTTGTAGCTAAAAGTTGAACTATATCACCACTTAATAAAATCTCACATTGTGGAGATATTATATCAACCAATTGATCAGAAAGTCCGATATTTTAGATATATATATCATAACTAATGATCAATTTTCAAGAGTATTTTTACTCAATTGTCACTAGATTTTATAAAGACGCTCTGAAATATTTATCTTGTATTTATTACAATTATAACTCTTTTACTATCATTTTTAGATATATGTATATATCCCGCTAGAATGAAGAAAAAATAAAAAATCTTTTATAAGCAACAAAGTTTTTTTGTGGAGCTTTTTTTCTATTTTTACGACTTTTTGATATAAAATTGAGGGGATGGGATGTATAATCTCGACCTGTCAAAAAAAAAAGCTTAACAAACTATTTAATCAAATAAATACACAATTAAATAAACTTTTGATTAATATTAAAACGCGTACCACATTGAATACGTAAACTATGAACAAAGCTTAGTGTAATACGAAAGCTACTAAGAGTATGGGCTCTAAAATGACTTCTAGCTATAAAGAAATATCAGAAATAATATTAAATAAAATTGGGCATGAATTAGAAAAAAGAATATTTTTCTTTTTGATGTATCAAGTAAATTGAAGGGTTTAGGAATTAGTCTGGAAATATAAAAAAGAGAAGAAAAGTTTTAAAATTATATCAGGTGTAAAAGGTAAGAAACTAAAAAAAATGTTGAAATAAAAATTTAATCAAACCCCGCTAGATTGAGGTTTTTTGGATTAACTTTTTTTTTTAATTTAAAAGGCACAGGAATGGTAGTTTACTAGGGTTAGAAGGATTTATTGTTCATGTCGAGGATCTAGTTCACCAATTGTTGCAGTTGCAGATGAGTCAAAGTCAGGCCTTGTAGGGCCGAAGTGTTCTCTATCTATTGGCGGTTGTTCTTGAAAAATTTGCCTCTCTCGACTTGAGCCTCGAGGAATATAGCCAGCTTGTGGAGGTTCCTTATCTAAATACATTGGGCTGCGGCCAGGAATTCTTTCTGGGCTAAGTGGCCTAGGACGACCACGACCAAAGCTCCCACTTCTGCTACGGCTACGACTTCGGCTAAAGCTTGGGCTATATCGTCTTCTTCTAGGACCATTATTGCCCATAGGACCCTCAGAGTGTGGATAAGGTCTGCCTCGACTAAAGCTTCTGCTTCTACTTCTACTGCGGCTGAAACCTCTACCAT
>LSSN01000540.1:4135-25563 GCA_001970855.1 Smittium culicis | reverse complement strand
ATAAAATAAAATAAAATAAAATAAAATAAAATAAAATAAAATAAAAAGAATACAGTATAATAGCCAAGCTTTTTTTAAAAATATCTATTTATGAAATATAAATAGAAAAACAGATAAAGTTCAAATAAACAAATAAATAATTGATCGAATAAGAGGCTATTTCAGTTGAAAATTCTCAAACACATACGAAATTGTCTTTTAATAAAAAATCACCATGATCCTTAAAAGAATTGTTAAATGATTATTTAATTAATTCGATTAGTATTAAATAATCGACGTATATATTAATAAGCGAGAATTAAAACATATTTGAAGGGAAAACTTTCTTAAATGCACCGAGAAAGATCTTTAACCAGTTAAAAATCATATATATTGCAAGATAAAAGACCCTAAAAATTACAGTAATATGATAAGTATTCTTGGAAGTGAATACTCTCTATAAGAAATGAATAATAGAGTGAAGAGAAAAAAAGTTAAAATAATAGTATCAATTAGAGAAAAAATATTTCCGAATAATATTTATATAAAAAAACGCAATACCTGATAGCGAAAATACATCAAATGAATATAATGACTCTATTAAAGCTCTTATATTTATTAGTAACACTGGTGATTTAAACAGATGGATCATAAATATTTTTCATGTTTTTATATGCTTAGGAGACAGCTATCAACCTATCTAATACTCTGATATCAATAATTTCGGCTCTATAATCATGAGCAGAGAAGTTTTATAAATAATGAAACTTGAAAAAAATTTTAAAAAAAATTGAATCAAAACAAATACCTTCAATGCTCAAGCTATTTCTTATAAAATAACCAATCTTCGCATAGCTAAACATAATTAATAATGCTTAAATATTATGCTTTTTTGAAATAAATATCAAAAAAATATATTCTTACTTCTAAATATGTACTTTTGAAATTAAATTAGCTGGTAAAAATACACTACAACTATTAATAATAACAATAATTTGATAGTTCTGGATTATTAATTATACTTTGAAAGAAAAATTAAAATTTTGAATGATACTTCAGAAAATAATCAGTAATTAGAAGTAGAAAACCTCTATTTTTAAAATATTCAAAAATACAGGAGGACAATAATAGTATCTTATAACATAAAAAACTTTTTACTGCAAATTAAAGTGGAGGATTATTGATTTTAGGGAATTTTAATACTGTTAAAAGTGACTAATTGATACATTCTGATCATAATTCTTAATATTAGAGAATAAAATGGTATACATAAGATAGCTGAACGCTTGCATATTAAATTACGTAAATAAAAACTAATGCATTACTATATTACTTGATTAGTGGAAGATAAAACTATAGGGCAGATCAAATCTATTGTTAAGATTTGATTGGATTAATTTTGATCAATTCATTGATCTAAATAGTATAAAAGACTTATAGATTCATTTATCGAATCTATAAGTCTTTGAATTTTCTGTTTTCTCTTGATAAAAAACATTTGAATCTAACATCTATCATCAAATTTGATTTTATAAAACTTTTAAAAAAAGATTTTAGATAATCAAGTTCATTACATCAAAAGAATATTATTAAAATAAAATGAAGATATAACATAAATATAATCAGAAATTAAGTGTAAAAATTCTAGATCAAGGGTTAAAGAAATTGAAATCAAAAAAACCCTAAGTGAAAATATTGTTGCACTTAATCATCGATTAGGAGAAAAATAATATATGAATAACTTTTTTGACGAATTTTGTAGAAATTTAAATCAATTTAAATAATTTAAAACATATAGAAATCGAGTAAAATAATCAGAGAGTGCGTTATTAATCTAAAATATAGAAAATAGAAAAATATATGTATAAATCATAGATCAGATTCAACGAAAGGGAAATGAAAAAGTCAAAACATTTAAATAATATTATAAAATAATCTGAACAAGATCCGATTTGGAAGAAAATAGTACGAATCTAAAAAATATTTGTTTGGGAGCCTCAATTTCTGAGAAAATGAGATTTAGATTAATAAAATAAAGCGAATATTTTTTCTTTTTTTAGGATAATCAATTAAAAGTACCGAAAAATTGCACTGTTATATGGGTTTATGTTAATTTAAATAGATATTTCATAGGATTTTTTAAGAATAAAACATAACGAATGAAATTGCTTTTCAAAAAACTAGTGAGAAAAAAAGAAACATTTCTTCTGAAGATTTAATTTGAAAAAAAAACTAAATATTCTATATCTTAAATTTTTAGCAATTTTTTCCAGCTAAAGAAAATAAATATTAAATAGAGTATATACTTAAATAATAAAATAGAGAATAAAATAATGAAATGATGTTAGTTAAGTTTTTTAATATTTTCCCACCAACTATTATATGATAAAAGTATATTAAAATATCAGCTTAATTATTTTCACATATAAAAAGCTAATAACTAAAATGGTTTAGTTAAAAATGATAGCTAAGAGGTCAAAAAATCATTTCGCAAATTTTATTCCAAACTAATTTAAAATTTAAAAACCATTAAACCTTTCATTAATTTTAGTTCAGTAGTTTTAATATTACTAACGATATTGGGGTCTATTTTAATAGAAAAACTGCATATGTTGATAGAATAAAAAAAGATTTATATAATTCGCTCAAAATAAATTTCCGGTCCCTTATGGATTTAAATTTATGCAAAATATTTAAAGGTAGAATATTTATTTCTGAGAATTCTTTGAATTATATATTTCCTATTCGAACGCCATTAAAAAAAATTATATTTAATCAGATTTTTTATTTATTATTTACTTAAAATTTATTCATTCATACTTATAAACTATCTATTTAAATGTTACCTGTTTACGTTTATATTAGGAATTGAAATATATAGGTTTATAATTGAGAATTTTTTTTCTTGTAAGTGTATAATAAATATCCTTAGATTATTATAGGTGTTAAAAGCAGCATTATCTTATACTCATGGTCAAAGCCAATTCTCACAATCTGAAGGGGGCTTTTAATTACCTTTTCAAAATTATCCTTATTTTAATAAACAATTTTTTTTCTCTAAATCTCAACATTTCAATAAAACCTCTTTTCAAAAAAATTAATTTTATTTAATAAAAAAATATAAATAAATATAAATTTTCTTGATTGTGTTTCCAAGAAATCATTAATACTCAAAAAAAAGATTGTCATAAATCCCTGAAAAACTATAGGTCAAAAAAATTATCTATCACATACTAAATAAATACATCAAAATACTTGTAAAAAGCTTCCAAAAAACGATTGTGAGGCTAATGATTGAAATTAATTCATTTTTATATTAAAAAATTGAATTTTTGAATTATCATACCAAAAATTTAATTAATTGAAAATATCAAAAAAAAAATAAAAACCTCACATTACTAATGAATGCATGATATTGTGCTATTAAAGTATGATTTTAGTCTTATTATAAAAGGTTTATTTTAAAGCCTGGAAAATAGTATTTGAAAAGGAAGAAAATATATAATAGAAATGATAGTGGTAGTTGTTTCACAATAAGACGAAAAAACTTATTTGGGAAAAACCTTTTCGTTTTACTACTAAGTCTCGTAAAATTTGACTATGTAAATTAATATGTAGAATTGATAAAAATTGGCTTAGGTTGGTTACAATTCACATATTGAGAAAAGTATGTAAAATAAAATCTTGAATGTGGAGCTAAGCCATTTAGTAATGGCTCGTTCTGAACATTGATTTAATATTTTTCATATAGTGTTATGTAAAACCAATAGCAAATATATGCGATTATTTAATTGCCTATATTTACTAAGTCTATATTTAGTTTTGTAACCAAAGCAGAATCAACATTAGATAATCATGGCAATTTTTATTCTGTGCTATTCTTAGACTGGAACGTTCTAGATGTTCCCAAAAGTACAACTTATTGTTTTAACAAAGGATTTATTATCGTTAGTTTTCAGTTATATAAATAGTGGCTTTTTTCCTTTATGAGAAAAGTCAGTTTCATTTTTAGTAGCTAATACCTTACCCAGTTTACCGTATTTATTAAATAAACTAATTTATCTGATAATTAGAAAGGCGTCACTTTAGTTGAATAATTCTAATTCGATCCATTTAATATACCAGTATTTATATTATCTTTGGACACAACAATAGCAATACTAAAATAGAATTCCAGATATCTTTTCATTTTGCTAATAATAGAACACGCCAAAAGAATATTGACTGATTTGGCCTTATAATTTTATATCAATTGATTTATAATGTTTTTTATTAGTATTAATTTATTAAAACAGTGTAATAAGTATGTAAAAGACTCTAAGATATAGATAACATAAAAGATGAAATAAAGCTGCAAAAAAACTTAATTATAGAAAAACTTGTTATGGTGTAATGTGTTTCATTGTTACGAATACAATAAGAAAGAAAGATTATTCCGTGAAAATAATTTTCGAAATTATTTTATTAATAATGCTAAATTAAAAACTCGAGAACTAAGTTAGAAATGAAGTTATAATTTTTATAATCTAGGAGTTTTCTATCTCTAGATTATTAAATTGCTTTCCCCTAAATTATCAACTTAATTACCCCTAAATTATCAACTTAATTACCCCTAAATTATCCGATTACTTACCCCTAAATTATCCGACTACTTTCCCCTAACTTATTATATTACTACTAGTCATCAAAGAGATTAAACTATCCTTCTAATGTTCTGAAAGTGTAGTAGCCTAATTATCTATACTTAACCACTTTATAATATTATATTTCCCACAGTATTCACTGTTTGAAAACTCAGGTAAGTGATAGTTTTGGCTTTAAGCTAGTCAGTTTAAAACGTGTTTTATCCATATCTAACCTTATTCTTCATTACAAACATAACGAATATTTATGCTATTTTATTATTTAAATCGATGAATTTTCCCAAATCTTGAAAAAAGTGTGTCTTTTTTAAATATTATTGTTTTATCACTATTTTCTATATAGCTACAACGAATTAATTAATCAATAGATTTTATAAAAACAGTCAAATAATGCCGCTCAAATTATTTTTTTCTGTCTAAGGTCGCAAAAATACACTGGGAATACTTTAATATTTATGTAAAATTATAACCTTCTATGAATTATCAACATTATATTCTTTAATAATTAGCAATTATAATTTAATATTTTTATTAATGATTTTTTAATATAATCTAATACTATTTTTTTATAAATAGCCATGTATTCTTTTCTTTGAAGTTTTTTTTTCTTCATTTTTTTCATACATTGTGTTATTAATAATTTGTGTTAATAGGCTCTCCGCATTCTATTACAATGGAAAATTTTCAAATTATGTAAATTTGATAATTATTTTACGAGCTTTTCCACAAAAAGTCGAATTTTGATATTTTAATTCACAGAATGTCTAATTTTTCCAAAAACGGAAAAACGTAATTTTTATTTGCCAATAAATTATGCTACATTCTTTTTTTTTAAATCTATTTCTAGTTACCTTTAATAATTTATAATAGTTTAAGCATTTTTTTGCAAATGAAATTTTTTTGAAATTATCGAAATTTTTTGATAATATATTGAGGTGTTGATTCAATGTAAAAACTTTAGTGCTGTTTACAGGTTTCCAATTTACTCGCCAAATTTCTTTTTATACTTAAATCAAAATTCTTTTTTCTTGTTTTATAACCCAATATTCATACACTCATATTGTAAATAATACAGGAACTATCCCTACCATTTAAAAACACATTTTTTCCGATATCAATGATATTGATGATTTAATTATTTTTGATAATATAGAAATATCCTCGGAACCTAGCTTATCTTCTATTTCAAAAACTATATAACTACCTACTCACTAATTTAATGATAAGCTATCACTAGATATATCATTTAGAACAGATCAAACAAAGCTAGGCTTAAGCTTTAAAGTTTCAAAATAAAACCCAGAAGAATAATAAAATATTTGTATTAGAGATAGTTGGAAATTTAAAATGTGGTACTATCAATCTAAAAAGAGCAATATGCGGCAATTTTCAAATAAATTAAACAATCTACGCACTTGCAAAAATGAATCAATATTGAAAGAAAATCCTCCTAATACTGGACCTAATGGTAACCTTTTGGAATCTATACTATCTATAGAACCTTCGGTTGAATCTATGAACATAAAAAATGCAATACCAGTTTTGCAGAAAGAATCGAGAACCGCATTTGTAAAGAGTATTGTTCAAAAGACACTTGAAATGGCAAAAAAATCGCTTTTTTTGGATAGCTCAGGAGATTTTAGTTATATACCTTCTTATACCAGAAAAAATATAAAAGAAGGTGGTATAACAAGTTTTTTTGAACTATGTCTGGAAAAAATAATGAAATAGAAACTACCAATAAACACTTTTGCAGATTATTTACAATGAAAAAGGCACAAATATATTCTTTGAAACACTCAAATGGTGTTTTATTTCTGGATGTTGCTCATATTACTTCAGAATATGCTTTTAAATATATTAGAATGATGGACGAAACCTTATTTTTTGGGACATGTCTTTATTATTTCACAAACCATAGCATCAGGAGAAAATATTGACAATTGGACATGATTTTTAGAAAACTTGAAAAAAAGTATATGTCTTGGTTTAATTTCATCTATAACTTTGGTATTTAGCGAATACATTTTAGACTCACCATGCATTCGTCATATGCAAGTAAATTTTGCCGTGAAATTTGAAAAAAGATACTGTGTAATACTTTTTGCTTTAGCCCGATGTTATAAAATTAAAGAATATGAAATCTTTACGATATTTTTCATTTAGTAAACCCAAAGGACCAGATATGGTAGACTGGGTAAACAATAAATACCCTAGGCTCTGGGGTAGGTGTTATAGTAAATATCAAAAACTTGAATAAATAACTTCAAATGCTGTTGAAGTTATTTTTTCATCTATAAAGAATTTAAGGTCGCTTCTCCAATTGATATTTTAGTCAAAATTGAAAATATACTTTACATAAAATGTATTTTTATTATTTTTATATCTAATATTCAGTATATGATATAATATTAGCTAATAATTTTATTTTTTATAAATGAAAGATTAAAAAAAGCATATACATTAAACCGCAGAAAATAACTTTTACGAAATGTCATAAGATTAATTGACTCATTTAAAATGAATGAAAATAATCATTTTATGTACAGGTAGACTTCAAAATAGAGTTTAATTTTATCCAAAGCTGGTAGTAACGAGGAGGAAGTTTTCAATTTAGAAAACATGTATTTTACCTGTGATATGTTTCAAGATCATGGATGCATATGTGATCATGCATATACTGCAGCCCAATATTTAAAAATACCACTAAAAAATCTATTAGGTGACGTTTATTTTATAAAAAAGTACAAATTAAAGTACCAAGAACACATTGGAATTTACGGTTGTCTTGGATTTAGAAATTTCTAATAGCTTATTTTAGGGCCGATAAAGAAGCTAGGCCTAAAGGGAGAAAAAGCCATAAAAGGATTGAGTCTCAAAAAAGCAGTAGGGAAATCGATAAAAAGATAAAGGGAGGATAATCTGATTATTAAAACTTAAGAATCACGAGAAATTTCTACTCTGAAGCGTGGCTAAAAATGCAAAGAATGTAACATACTTGGAAATAACTCTCGCAGTTGCAAAGAATAGTCACTACATATATTTAATGTTTAATTTGAGAAACTTATTATTAACTATTAAATAAACTCTGATACCTCCATACAACAATAAATTTTATTATATTTACGAGTTTCTGCTCACCTGTTAAATTCTAATCATTATGTAGGCAACAGAACATTGTTTAATCTATATTATATGGGGTTTTCTAAACATCCTTTTTTACTATATCAAATAGTAAATAAATAAATATTATTAGCTTTAAATGGGAGTGTATTTTGCTATCTTATATTTTAAACCATTGGAAATATTTAAAGGTGAATAGATATAGCTAAAAAAAGAATGTTGAATAATTTATTTGCAAATAAAAATTGAGTTTTTCCGTTTTTGTGGAAAATACCTTATTTTATATTCTTAATTTCTAGGTATTTATATATTATCAAATGATGTAATCAATCTTAATCTAATTTAGATTTTATATTATTATTGTTAAAAAATATTCCTATCTATTAATTTATCGAAATAAAATTTTTAATTAAATTTTATATAAGGTTAAAAATTTACATCCTGTGTGTGGTATTATTGTACATGCTTGTGTGATTTTTGGTTAAAAAATTTTTTATTCAGTATAATATTTTGAATAAATAAAAATAAAGTAATTGCTAAAGGTTTTTTTATTTAATTTAAAGATTGGTTAGAATAAATATAAACAGGAATATGAAACAAAAGACGGAAAAAATCCAAGAATTTGACAAGCGCCTTTATTTTTATTTGTATAAATTTATCAATTTACGTAAACTTAATACAATAGAAATTATAATAGTGTGATTTTAGGATATTAGAAATTTTTATATAATACACTGTATTTTGAATTGCTTCAAATATAGTAAGTGTAAAAGGTTTTTTAATTTGATTTATGAGCAGTTCGAATATATTTGAAAAGATATATAAACTGTTATGTTCTAATTCTGTTTAAATAGGAACGATTACCATAATAATTCGCTATTAATAGTGAAATTCAAATAAATTTCCATTTATAAATATTTGTCGCAGGACTAGATTTTTTGTTAGATATACAAATAATCCTACAGATATTTGCACATAGGAGAATAAGCAAAGTGCTTGAATTAATGATATACATAAGATAAAATAATGCTAATCTATAAGATAAAATAATACTATACTATAAAATAGTACAAAATATTGTACTTTTATAACATGGTTATAGGAAGCTTAAATTTTATTATATTTTTACTTTTATATAAACAGGAGACCTTGTTTTAGTCGCATGAAAGGGAAATTGATCTTTTTATAAAAACTTAACAAAAAAGCAAGCTTTAAAATAAATTATTACTTTATTTTGTAAATTTTTTTCACTTTGACAAGGATAAGTTTTATTAATATAGAAGATTTAATAGGATATGTACAAGTAAAACTAAAATTTTAAAACTATACTAACTTAGGAGTTGGATAAACTTTTACTAAAATTGGGTCACGTTATAATTTTGTTTTTTTGTGCGGTATTTATTTAATCTTTAAAATAGTCATAATTTTATAAATTTTGTATAAACTAGTAAACTGATTTTATAAACCCTTCTCAATTTTATATAGCATAATAGGTTAATTAAGTAATTTTCACAAAAACATGACAATTATTTAAGTATCTCTTCTGTTAAAAGCAATCCTCAATTAAGAATGGAGATACTTTATTGTTTATAAAGTATGTCGCATTCTTTTAAATAGTTTTTATCAACAAAACTAAAAGATGAATAGCACCAAAAATGCGAGGAAAATATTTTGGCTTAAATATATAATTTTAAATAATGCAAGTTATATAAAATTTATATAGTTGAAATTATAAAAATAAAATAAATTTGTTGGAAAAATTTTTCGCTTAATAATACATTTTATAACAATTAAACATTATAAAATGTACTAATAAAGCCTCCTTTTTTTTTTATTTTACAAAACGGTTCATTCCAGGTTGTCATTCTCAATCATAAAATTATTCCCCAGCTAACATAAACCAATTACTTTTGGTTTTGACATGAGAAGAATATTCAAAGGCGGTATTTTTTTTCCAGTTTTGGCATTTTCTTCGATTAACCTAATGTTTTTAGCCAAAGCTTTTAATTTCATGCCATTTGTAGCTTCTATTTTGTAGGTATGGAAAGAGCCATCATTTATAACTTTAAGTGTGACTAAAAAACTTAAGTTTTTTTTTTCTTCTTAGTTTAATATTTTATTAGAAACCAACTACCTATTTCGTATTTTTTTTCACTCGTGTTTTTGATTTAGTGAGGACTCATTTTGGTTACAGCTGCTAATTGTTCTGTTCTTGCATTAGAAACTGAAATCAATCTTTTTGATATCTCATATAAAGAAATTTTTTCAATAAAATTGAGAGAAAGTAGAGGTTTTATTTTGTCGCCTGAGAGTCTAGTATGAATTCCGTAGACAAGAATACGGCGGAATTTTTGTTATCGAGTGTTATCTTACTCTTGTAGCCCATAATTTCTGATACAAAAACATATCCCATCCATTTTTGCGGTTATGAAATATTTTTTTAAGAGATCTATCAATAACTTCATTTGTCCTATCATTTTTTATGTTAGCCATTCGGCGGTATGGTGAGTTTTAGCTGTGTTTGGACCTCATTTTTTTTAAATATTTTTACATTAAATTCGAGTTAAATTTCGTAACTCAATAATATATTACCTCTTTTGGAAAACCAAATTGCAAAAATATTTTTTATTGTAATATTTATTTAATGTATCTACGTTAGCATAAGTGTCACTGAAGTCACTATCCAATTGATTTTGTGGTCAGTAGCTAATAATATCCAATTATTTCTTTCTTGTTTATACGTATATGTTCAATAAATTATATTCTCCATCTGGAGAAATCTATTATTACTGGCGTTGACGGATTTAGTAAAGCTATTGAGCCAATTTTGATGTAGATTTTCGCAAATTAGGCATTCTTTAATGAATTTCAGTATATCTATTCAATTTTTATTCCATAAAAACTTCAATTTAATAATGATTAAATCTGTTGAAACTTCCATGTGTGCTATAATATATTTATATGAATTTAATAATTCTAGTGTCTTTTTTGTGTATTTGAAAGGGGCTGAGGCTAATTTTTCATAATTTCTGTATAATATATCATTAAAAGCTATGTATTTATGCGCTACTATTTTTGATTTATTCAATAATTTTAAGTCTGTATTATTTTTTTGAAATTTATTTCCATTAAAGATAATATTTCTTTTATTTTATTATGTTCAGCATCTTAGTCCCCTTGACTATTGATAATATTGAGGTGCTTACTCATTTTTATTTTAACCAGATTAAACAGCCTAGACAACGCATCTGCAGAAAAATTTTTAATACCAGTATAGCATAATATTTTTGGGCTAGGGTTTTGTAATTTATTCAACCTTCAAATTATCCTACCATGCGGGTATCTATCTTTGAATTCATCTAGATGCTTTTAATTATCGATAAGAACAGAAAATTTTTTTGAAATAAGGCAGAGATTACTCGATTTTAGAGTGTGAATTACTACTAAAATCTCTCTTTCAGCTTGGTAATAATTTTTTTTAGATTCTCTTAATCTCCTTGATTCGAATGATATAGCGATTTTGCTATTCGGCCAGTTTTCTTAGCATAAGACTGTAAATATAGTTTGTTCTGAAGTATCTGTTTTGACAAGAAATCATTTTCTTCAATCTGGTTATTTTAGTACAAGTTTTGTATATAACATGATTTTAAAATTGAAAAAGATAGTTTTAAGACATTTTACCACAAGAATAGAGTTTTTTTTTGGTTTTCCTTTTGTCATATCATACAAAGGAGAAGCTATTGAAGCAAATCCAGGAATTAACTTACTATAATAAGTATAAATTCCAATAAAAGGCAGCTTTTCTGTATGATTTTTCGGGAGAGGTCAATATATGATCGATTTTATTTTGTCATATTAGGTTTTAATCCATATTTTTTTATCCTATTCCCTAAAAAATTAACCTTTTCATAGCAAAATACGCATTTCTTCGGGTTTAGATACAGCTTATCTTTAATTATTATTTCTAAATACATACTAACTTGTATTTTATGTTTTCCTAATGAGTATAAACAAACTGATATATCATCAAGATATACTATCATAAAATCATTTAAATATGTCGCAATGTAGACATGATACAGAGTGATATGGCTTCGAAAAGCAATCCACCAGAAAGTAATATTGCAAGTGTTGACAAGCTTTTCTTCTTAAATCCTGAGATTTTTTGCTTACAAATTTCCCAGCATATTACGAATCTGTCTGAATAAAAAAATCTAAATGAGAATCTTAAAAAAACCAGAGAATTAGGGTATATAAAGAAACCAAAATATCTAAAAGTCATTATCAAAAAAAATAATAAAACAACTAAAAACCCTAATAAAATGCATTTTTTGAAAACGTATAACCCCTAGTAATATTAAGCTTGGAACACAGAACAAAATAAACCTGTGATAAATATTATTGAAAAATATTATCCATTAGTCTTTGGAAAGTAGACGGTTCCGAATTAAGACCGAATAGTATTATTTTATATTAACACAATCCATATTTATGTAAAAGCGGTCTTTTTAATTGATTTCTTTATCATTTTTATTTGATGATATCCGGTCTTATAGTGTTTTGCAATCGAATTTCTAAAAGCTTCGATCAATTAATGATATCGTGAAAGCAATTTCTAAAGAAAAATTTCATGACGCGTTGGAAAGTTTTTTTTTTCTAATTACATAAGTGCAATCTAAAGTCAATTCTAAAAGTATCAACCAAAATTATTCAACAGTTCAATCAATTTTCTACAAGTTCCAAAGTTAATTCTAATTTACTAAAACATTTTTATAAAAGCTTCAAATCTAAATATAGATGATTAATCGATTTTCTAGTGAGTGTCTAAGCTCCTAAAGATATGATATAACTAACTTGATAAAACTAAAAAAAGTTAATTTTTAATAATGTTGAAGCATATTTTTGTAAGAAACCATTCTTATAATTAAGCCAAATAATGAAGACAATGGATTTTCATATATAGAACAGTAGGAACTATAAGTGCAGATGAAAAACCATACAGTACAAGAAACATTCAATAAGCCACCATGGTATTTAAACGACTGCCTTTTCCTTAAGCTGAAAAGACAAGTCGTTTAATTTTTTAGTTATCCTTATCAGCTTATTTCCTAAACTTAGTATTAGCAACAGTATATACAACCTCTAGCTATTAACACCTTCATATCATTAATTATCATTGGTTTAGTATATAATAACACAACAATAAAATTTATAATATCCGCCCGTTGAGTATTTGAAACTTAACAATTGTATAAAAAATATAAATTTTACAAATTAAACTATTAAATCTTATTGAAAATTCTTTTAAATTTGATTCACAATAAAATTTAACAATAGATTTAATAAATAAAAAGAAAATTGAAATGATTAAAAAAATCTTTATACTGAGTATAGTTATTGTTTAATCATTATAAAATTCTAATTAAAGTATTCAAAAAATAAATAGTATACACATAGATTTTTTATTGAATAGAAAATTATTTATAAAAAAAAATGTAATGCAAAACCACTAGCAATAAACATAGATAAGAGTTATTAACAGTTAATTCAGAGGAAAATCTGCTAATTAAATCTCACATGACCTAAATTAAAAATTTGTACTTTTTATAAAATTGTAAAGGTGTACAAAAAAGAATCAAGAATCGATTCAATTCCAAAAGGCGGGAATTTGAGAAATAGAGTAATCAATATAATTGAAATTTTTATAATAAAATTGTTCGACGCTAATTGCACATTAAGGTTATATGATTTACAAGAAAAAATCACAAATTAATTCGAGGTAAACCTATCAAAAGCTACTATTCAAAGACGCTGTAGCAGATTTTTTTACAAAATTAAAAGAATTAAAATCTTTCCAGAAGGAAGAAATGACCAAGAAAATTCAATTATCCGAGAAGATTATGCAGCAGATTTTTTTGACTACACTACTTCATTTAGTGAAGTTCTTTTTTTTTTTATTGATAAAGTAGGATTTCATGTTTCGTTCAGACCTATGTATGGAAGATCTAAAAGAGGAACTTCTCCGGTTACAATTTCCAACAGAATACGGTCCAGAAACATATCAACATGCTGCACTATTAATAAAAATTTCATAATTTTTTTAAACAAAGAATCACAGCTTATAGATCAGGTTTGTTTTTTTAATGTATCAAAGAACTTATTTCAGATCTAAATGTAAATGTATAACTCAAGGAGTATTTTTAATGGAAAATGTTGCATTTCACAAGACTAATTCTGTGAGAACATATATAGAAAATTCAACCTTTAAGTTACTTTACTTGCCTCCATATTCACCATTTCTAAATTCCAAAGAGAATTTTTTTTTCGAAAGTAAAAAACCATGTTAGGTACTCATAACCTAAAGATGAACTAGATCTTATTAAGAAAATAGGAAAAGGTTTTGAAAGCGTTACAAGTGAAGATACATCTGGATATTATAGAAATGTGATTAGATATTTATTAATTTCAATTAGAAGAGAGATTATTGAGCAGTATTATTCTTACTGGATTTAGCTTTACATTAAAATAAATTAACGAATGAATCGAAGTTTAATGTTATTCATTCAAATTAAAAATATTTGAAAGTTTATATAACGACTAAAAGGTTTTAAAAAATATAATAAAGTAAATCTATTGTAAATTTGTGATTGAAAAAAACAAAGCTAAGGAATTTTTTAGTAGTCGATTTTGTATTCGATTCTGTTGGTGTTGGTGTTGATGTTTTTGTGAAAGATAAAAGAAATTATAACTATGTATTAATTAATACGCAAGCATATTTAATTATCCAATAATAAAAAATAAATGATTCATATTTATATAATTTATTTTAATTTTTATTCCATGAAAAGTGTATTGAAATATAAAAGAAAAAGAGAGAAAAAGTGTAGCTAAGGAAAATTTTAGGATAATATATAGAATACGTAATAATATAATGATAAAAATATATAATAAAGAAAAAAGTATATGCTTAAAAAAAAAGTTTGGCTATGGATGGGGCGGGGGGAATAAGAATTTATTTAATTCAACCCTCAAAATCTTATGATATATTAAATGGTTAGATAGTCAAAAATGAGACTTTGAATTTCGTTGGGAATTTTAGAAAATTTATTGAGTCAATTAAAATCAACTTTTGAACTTGTATAATATTATTTGAGCCAATTAGAATCGACTTTGAAACTTGTAGAAAATCGATTGATGTATTTAGAATCGAAATTGGGTTGTAATTATGTAATTCGAAAAAAAAAATTTCCATCGCGTCACGATAATTATTTTTTTTAGAAACTGCTTGCGCGATACCTACAAATGATCGAAGCTTTTAGAAATTAGATTGAAAACCCCTGTAAGGTCTAAGATTGTATAAAATTCCGTCGCACCGATCCTGTCAAAGTATCCGTCTATGCTCGGAAGTGGATATTTGTCAAGATTCAAGATTATGTTTACCGTTATGTATCCTCCATCTTTCTTGATAAAAATCATTACAGGATTAGCCCATGATGAAGATATTGGCTTTATAAAACCTTAAACAATCAGTTCAGAAAAAATTCATAAGTTTTTATAGCTGAGCATAGATATATCTGTATCCAGCAAGGGCTATCGGAGCATGGTCTTTTGATATATTTTCATTTTCTATATCTCTTTCTGGTATATCATCACAATCAAAGGTTTTGAATTCTAGTTTGTATTTTTCCAATATTTGCACTGTCGGCGAATTACAGGGAACCTTCTGTATTTACCCAATAGACGCCTGGATATTGACAGACAATATTTAACTCACCCTAAACAAAAAAAAATAATAAATTTTTTTTACTTCTTTTATTATTTCCATAATTTCCGGAGCCTAAATAAAAGCGGAAAGACCATGATATCTGGCTCCAGAACTTTTATACGCTTTTATTTCTTTTGGTTAAAATTCTATTTTTATCCTCTTTTCCTACCTGCTCAATCCCCAGTAGAGCAACCTATCATATAGATAGTGCTTTTAAAAATAAAATTTTCAAACCTTATTCAAAAAAAAAAAAATCATCAAAGGACTAACGCCCCTATTGCTTATTCAGTTTATCCTCCTATATATTTAGAGCCTCCACCGGAACCAAGCGGCTATGGGTCTAAAGAAGTTCTTGCCTTCCCGCACCCCCTCTACTCCGGGCGCGAACTACGAGGAAGATCAAAATCCGAAGACCCTGCCAGTTAGTATACTCTATGATACTATACATAGCCCGGGTACCGAAGCGGGGGGCCTACCCCATATGGTAGATCCTCGGACAGCACCCATGATAAGTCTCCTAATTTTGGATCATGGTGATTTTATAAAGTAGGAATATTTTTTCTATCTATTTTTCTAGTATATACTTTATAAATCTCTAGTACTTTATCAGTTTTTATAATAGGTTTATATGATTTTTGGGTTCTATAGGTGCTTCGATTTAATGTATAGCCTAAAAGTTATGTCTTTGCTTTTGGCACTTATATTCCATAACTTTCCGCTGTTTAATTGTGATAAGTGGTATTTTTCCTACCAATTAAATCATATTTTCAAGTCTACCCAAACTAATGGGAAGACGTATACTAATATGCTTATTTGATTATGGTTTATGTGTATTGATAGTTCTCTTTGCTTTGTTGCTTTAAACCGCTTTCCGTAAGCAGTTATTGCATTTATTGATGATTTGACTTTTTCCAATTTAATTTTTTAACATTTAGCCATTCTATATGGAATATAGCATTTTGCGGAACCTGAGTCCAATATTATTATTTTCTTAATTCAATTAATGACTAACTGAAAATATGGAGAGTTTGAATCGTTATTTATAGTCCACCTCTGGTCAAATTTTCTCCATTATCTAATTCACTTAAACAAAAAAAATTTTGTTTCTTAATACTGGGCTATTAAAATTTCTAAAAAAAATCTAAAGATCTGGTTTTTTTTTCTTTTGGATATTTAATTATCAACGATTTCGGAACTTCCAAAGGGTTGAAGTAATATAATTTTCTTTTCCCGAATCTGATAATATTTCAAAGTCAATCTCCGGGTATATATCGGTTTTTTGGTAATTCCTTTATCTTATCTGTGTATGAAATCGGATCAGTTTCTGGTTTTTTGTTTTCGGATGGTTAAAAATTATTTTTTTAGGTAAGATTTCCGTTTCTCTTACTTAATTTGTCCGTTTCCCATAAAACTTATATTCATAGTCGTTGAATGATTCCGTCTGTTATACTTATTACCATTGTTTTAATTTCTATATTTTTTCATATTATTAAATCTATAATTATTGAATAGCTGCACATATTTCTTATTGTGCATTACAATTGGATCTTCTGTGTCCTGGCAGACCGCAATTCCAGCAAACCAAATTATTATTTAAGTAAGTCCTTCCTACTCTTTTAGCAACGTTAATGCAAACTTCAGCGCCATTTAAACTGTATAAATAATTATCTGGCACATAGCTATCGTTTAAAAGTTTAAATTTTAAATTGCATTCATAATTGATTTTATCCCTTGTTGTTATTTTAATTAGATCTATATCATAGCATCAATGTTATCAATTGACTTTTGGATATGATTTTGAGCTAGTATCATGTCTAAAGCTGTACGATTTCTGATTATTATGTTCATTGCTTCGATAAATGTTTCAAGAATTTTAAAATTGGAAATATCAAAAAATTATTTATCTAATTCATGCTTAAATAGATAAATTCTTTCTGCATCTCTTACGCCTTTTACTCACTCATCATGTTTACTTCATTAGATATAAAATCTGATAGGAATCATGTTTGTGATAGTAACTGTAATTTCCTTATCAGTACTTGAGGTTTGCTTTGATCAATGAAGTATGGATATAGTTTTTCATAAAATATCTATGTTTTAAAAAGTTGATCTTTAGTATTATTAATTAAAAATTTGGAAAATAAATTTTCTGCTGTACCGCGGAGTTGTAGTTTTAAATTAGACACCATACGAATCTCATCCTTTATTGCAAATTCTTTGAATAAATCCATAAATTTTGCATACGAAGATTTGAAGGATAATGAATTTTAAATTTCGATGTATTCTGGTAATACATGAATTTGTCCTGTAGACGCATTTTTGCTTCCTATTGCGGCTAAAATGGTGGCTTGTATAACGAAGTTTACATCATGGTAATTATAAAATTTATTTTTAAAGTTATAAAAGTGGAAGTCGTAACGTATGTTTAATATTATATTATTATTATATTATGGTAGGATACGATAGTGGTGCTAACATGTGATGTTTTTATACTAAAAATTTTATTTAATTTACATTGTTTTATATAGCTTCAAATTGATTAAGTGTAAAAGGTTTTTTATTATATTTAAGAGTAGATATATTATAAATGAAAAGAGATGAAAAACCCCAAAAAAGTGGGAAACCCCTTTTTGCTTAAATGTAAAATTATATGTAAAGTAAGTTAAGTAAATTTTATATAATTGAAATAATAAAAGGAAAATAAATTTGCTTTAAAACGTTTTCGATTGAAATACATTATATAAAAATCAAAAGTTATTAATGTATTACCTAATTTATTTGAATTAACACAACGGCACATTCCGTATTTTCATTTTCAATAATAATAGTAGTGATACTACCATGTGATTTTTGTTTATAAAAAACTATATTTAACATTTCGTTTTGAATAACTTCAGTTAGGCTAACTGTAATGGTTTATTTATTAGATTTTAAAATTAGCTAGAATATATATCAAATGATATATAAATAAAAAGATGAAAAACCCGCAAAATATGGAAAATTTCAAGAACGTGAGGGGAAAGATTAAGACAAAAGTTATCAAATAAAAAGAAAGACAGGAGTAAAAAAGGCGATATTTTGGCATGTAAGTGAATGTATGATTATTTTAAGCTAAGAATAGGAATATAAGCTAAAAATAAGACTAGATTGCAGAAGACAGTTGTTTTCAGATGAAAAGATCAAAAAAATAGGGATATCTGGGACTATTTATGTGTTTACGTCAGTGCAAAACGCATGTAAAATATAGGAATGTTTCAGGCTATAATAAATATTGTGATGTGGAATAAATACTAACAAGGAAAAATCCGCCTCAAAAGCGTTGGGGATGTGTGTATGAATCAGTGGTTATGTTACATGCTGTTATATATTTGTATGGGTATCGATATCATGAACTTTTGTATCACTAGTTATATTACTAGTTGGAATAAATACTTAGCAAAAATCGAGGAAAAGATAACCTATTATGAAAGCAAACCCTTTTTGCTTAATAATATAAATCTATGCGAATTAGTTGCGTAAACTTTATGCAATAGGGATAATAACAGTAAAATAAATTTTTTGAATAACGTTTTCGCTTAATAATACATTTTATAGCCAAATGGCTCAATCCATATTTTAATTCTAAATCATAAAAAATAAAATGATTTACACTTCATTCAATAATATCCGCTAACTACGAATTGTTCGATAAAATATATCCGTCACAACTGAAAACATTAAAAAAATATTTGTGCTGTAAGTCAAACTGCAAGTAAATATATATCTGAGACATGCTCCATATTATAAAAAACTAAATAAGTACTATTAACACATAGGATAACGCATGATAAAATTTAAACGAAAAAAATCAACAAGAAAAAAGACTAAAAAGCCGTAATTTACCTGTATGGGAGAGAGGGGTCGAGGAAAAGACATTCTTACCATTTTAAATTACTTTTTAAAATGCAATCAAAACAAAACTATAATCAAAAAGATTGTAAAAATAGGAGGGAAAATTCAATAAATAAACAATCTTAAACAGCAGGAAATTTTTTCCTCCAATGGTAAAATGGCGATTAAACTTAAACATATTTCTTTATAACATAGAATAATAAATGAAAATAATAATTGTGAAGTGAAATATTTGACCAATTGTAGCGACAAATAAACTCCTCACTACTAATTTTTATTTAATATTTCAATTTAGCCATTTGGGGCATAAAAGTATATAGATATTGTATAAAGTTAATTTAATTTATATAAATAGTTTTTGTGTAATATACTTTATTTGAAATTTAGAAAAAAAAGTTTTCGATTTATAATGTATTATAAAATCTGTATATATTATGAATAAAAAATTAATGCTAATTAAATTTTGAATCAGATTAATATTTTCTGTTGATGTCAAATCGGCTTAATCATAGACTCTTGAAGATCTTATGACATTAATATCCAAAACGAAAAATTGGATTGATAGTTGATCAAAGGTAACTAAATGAGTTATTTAATCGAGATCTAAAAATAGAAAATTAACTATAAATCATAAAAATACTAAAAGGAAAAACAATATTTAAAAAATATAAAGAAATTTAGAATGGAAAATTGTTTTTTAACCATCGAATGAGGTTTTCATTTATCCATGACTTTATTTTATTTTATTGGATATTTTAATTAGTTAATATTTATTTTATCGCCAAAAAATAAATCTAATCAAAAAGATATTAATTTTAAGATTCAACCTATTATTTATTAGATATAGAAATGTTATTTAAACAAGGAGAAATGGCTATAAAGAGCGTTTATACTGTAATTTCTGCTAATCTAATTAAAAATTAGTTTTAAAATAGAATTACATAAAGTTAGTACAAGGATTGATTACAAAAAATTGCTATTTTTGAGAATGTTAAATATTCAATTAAGCAGATAAAATATTAATTACTATTCAAAAAAATGCAGTAATTATAAATGGGGGTAAGTCGAGACATTACGAATCAATAAATACTTATTAAATGGATATCCTTTATGTTCTTACCTAAAGAAATACATATTTCAACTATGATATATAGGTCGCTAAAAATTCATTAATACTATAAAAAATAAACTAAAACCTTTTTCTCGTTTCAATTGAATCATTAACTATATTTAACGAAGAAAAAATTTTTTTTGTAAAAATAACGAATTAAAAAGGTGATTAGAAAATTAATTTTTATCACAGATTAAACGGTTTAAATAACAGTCCTTATTTAGTTAATCAGACCTAGAAATTCTAGAAATTCTAGAAAATCTTCTAGCAATTTCAATAAATATAAAGTAAAATATCCATATAAAAATCAGAAAGCTGCCAAAAAAATGAAAAAATCCTTATATAACAGTTTTTTGTTACTTATATTACGACTTTGTCCTATTTAATCCAGTTTGGCTACTAATTTAAAAAGAAGCTCATAAATAGTCAATGTGTTTCTAATATGGAATAAAATGGAACCAATAAAGCTAGATAAATCGACAATACAACATTCTATGCATGATTGAGCTATATTTATATTCAATCCCAACTAAAAAAATTATTATGATTTTATAAAATAAATTTTCCATAAATAATGAAGGTGTATGTAGTAAACTAGCTATATAAATATACAAGTCCTAACCATTAAATATTACGGAAATCAAATTCCATTGATAATTTAAAAAAATAAAAAAACCTTAAAAAAATCACACCTTGGAGAATTGCTTTTAAAATTCAAAAAAAAAAGTATTGAATAGATACAGTGTAAATGATAAATTTTAAAACATAAACATAAACATAAACATAAACATAAACATAAACATAAACATAAACATAAACATAAACATAAACATAAACATAAACATAAACATAAACATAAACATAAACATAAACATAAACATAAACATAAACATAAACATAAACATAAACATAAACA
>LSSN01000538.1:0-36929 GCA_001970855.1 Smittium culicis | reverse complement strand
GGACTACTTCCCAGAGTGTGATGACTCAATAAAATGGTCAGAAATCGCCAAGGCTTCGGGAGTCTACAGGGTGCCCAGCGAGATCCGGAAAATCGTGATGATAGAAAAATCACCAACATCTTATCTCGCAAAAATTATTCACAAAATTATAAAAACAATTTATGACTTTGATGAGATCCCGAGCTACATGACTACAAGTACCATAGTACCTGTGTCTAAGAAGGGTGATTTGAAAGTCCCTGACAACTATATGGGAATTTCTCTCATACCTACGATCATCAAGCTACTAGCCAAGATCGTGGCCACAAAACTGGCAGCCATAGACATCAAATACAAACTGATAGCCAAAGAACAAGCCGGTTTTCGCAATTTTGAAGAGTGTGTTGCCCAAGCAACCACTCTATACGAATTTGCGAGGCGCCGCAAAATAAAAAATCTTCAAACCTGGATCTGCTTTGTAGACTACAGTAAGGCCTATGACAGAGTGCCCCACATGGCACTGACCCACAAACTGCTGTCCATCGGCATCGGTGGAAAACTACTAAATGTGATCAGTGGGATGTACTATGATCCCAAAATATCTGTTAGGATTAATGATGAAATTTCTGAGTCATCAGAATACCACTGTGGAGTGCGTCAAGGGTGCCCAACTTCACCAATTCTCTTCGACCTTTATATAAATGATATATTCTCTGACGTATTAGGCGTGGGTGTACCTAGCATACCCAACCGCATTTCAGGACTGCTATATGCTGACGATGCAGTGGTTTTGGTCGACTCAGCTCAAAATTTACAAATTTCTTTGTATGTCATCAGCACATGGTCAGACGCTTGGGAAATGGCTGTGAATGCCTTCAAGTGCGCGATCATCGCCATCAACTATGATGATGCAGTCGAAATGACACTGCAACGGCAAACCATCAGGACCGCTGATAACTACACCTACTTGAGTTTTATCATGAATAGCAAGTGAGATGTATCAGTCACTATTAAAAACAACAAAATGAAGGTATAGAAAGCCATATACTCTGCGTGTGGCTTTCTAAACCGATCAAATGTGCTCACCGCACTTAAAATCAAATTCATAAATTCGGCTTTGCTTCCAATTGGATGATACGGAGGCGAGAAATTCGGGATGAGCGAAGCTCGATGTCACCCAATACAGAACGTGATTTACCTGGCAACGCGACTGGTTGCCAAGGTCGGAAAAAGCGCTGCCATGGAACGGATCGGCGAGGAACTGGGTATCATCTCAGTGTTCCTACGCATCAGTACCGCCCGTGAGCGTGTATAACAAGTGGCCGGTATCCAAAACGTGGATTTTCCATCTCATCAAGCAGCCTATCAAGGCTCAACAATGATCGTGGGTCGCTTGGGAGCTCAAGGCGGATAAAATGATTCTGCCAGACAGACGCTGCTGGCAAGACTGTGATTTCACTGGCCAATAGAAAAAACAAAAATAACCGATCCAAAATTCAATACTGGGCTGTCAGCCGAAGAATAAAATCCAAAGGAAGTTGGATTGGCCTGCAAGTAATGTACCCCCACACTGGTGTTGATCTTCCAAGAAAACGGGAAGTTGCGAATGTGAAGTTATTGGACTGTCCAGCGCCTATCCAAATCTAAAATCATCAATGAAAAATATAAAATATTTTGTCCCTGCTGCAAACTCAGAACCCCTGAGACTGCAGATCACATATTATTAGACTGCGCCATGTGGCATAGAGTTCGGAATAAAACTATCGGCTGATTCATACCAGCTTTGATCAGAATTGAAACCAATTTTTTGATTTCAAATTCCAATGAATCCCAGCTCGATCTAGCCGGAAAACTCTTTTGAGGGGAGTCTAAAAAATCTTTAAGCCAGCTTCGAGCTGGCACAGCCAATAAAATTTATGAGCTGGAATCAGCCAAATTTTTGGACGGCATTCGTGTTGCCAGATCACTTATATTAGAAAGTATAAGTGATTTACCAGCACCCTTGAACCAATACCCAGTGGGTATGAATCTGTTAGAGCGGCGGAGCGGGGTCGGTATAACAAAAAATTTTTATTAGTTTTTTTGTATACTTTTAAATTATATTTGATAAAATCTGAAAAAAAAAATCTCGATTCATTAAATAATGCGTTTTGATTTCTATTGTAGAAATTGTATTTTGGCTCATTTTACAGCTATTTATAGTAATAGCCGAGAAATACTTTACCATGAATACAATTGAAAATAAGTTATATAATTAGCAACATAATTAGCCAATCTGCATAAAAAAAATACTAAAAATTACAAATTTAATTGAATTATCTTTCAAAATTGATTTTATAATAATGAGATAAGTTTCAAAAAATAAAAATGTATTTTTTCAATTTAGCATTCATCAAATTTTCTTCTTTGAGATTTGCTGAATTCAAGGCCATATCACACAAGAGATTTTACTGTTCCACTAATAGGGTAGATTGCATTCAATCTTATTTTGGATTTTTTTTTTTAATGAAAATTCGCTTGAAAATTTTAATTCTTTTTTAAAGGTTGTAGATAAATTGATGGATTTTGATATAGAATTACAAGATAAAATGGCTGTATATAATTTAAAATAATGTTTTGTATAAATTGTGTATTTTTTTAAATGATATTAGTGTAAAGAAAATTTTTATATTATGAGAATTCATATTATGTATATTATATTATTCTCATTATAGATTACAAGTATCAAATTTAACATCATATGTGTAAATTTTAAATATAAAAAATTTAGTCGAGTTTTGAGCAAAAATTTATTTTTATTTGGTAATTATATGTTATTAATAATACTAGTACCTCAGTTAAGCTCAAGAACTAAATAATTTTGAAAGATACAAGATATACGGGGTTTTTTTCTCTCTAAATATAGCTTTCAAATCTGGGAATTTTTATGAAAGGAGATATTTTTATATACAAAGCATGATATAAGAAAAAAAGCACATTTTTAGTTCATATATTACTAACATTGTCTGTAAATTTTATTATTTGCAATATTGTTTGCTTTATCATTATATCGTTTCAAAAAAGCCCGATTCTTGAAAGCACGATGTAATATTAATATGATATGATCTATACAGCAAATAAATTGCAATAATCTTGATTAAAATTGCACTATATAATGTTTTATTTACAATCAGTACTGTATTATTTTGAAATTCGGAATAAAATATTTGAAAATTTATATAAAAAAAAAATAAAGCTCATTATTATATATCAGATAAAATATAAACTAAATCGTACTGAAAAGCTTAAAGCCAAATAGCGGAAAAGTCAATGTCTGTTTCAATATTAGTGCTTGAGGGAGCTGATATTGGCGGCAAACGTTACGGTGTTTCCTGTGGTGATTTTAATATTTATATCTATTTATATTAAATAGCTCATCGAAATTTCCTTGTAAATTGTAGCATTGGTTTATGTTATTATATAGCCTTAATAATATTCTAGCTTGAAATAACGTTAACGGTTAAAGTTAAATGTAATATTTTTTTTTGGGATAACGAACTAGTCCATATGCGCGAATTTAGGGCCAAGTTTGTTTTTATATTTATTTATATTTAAAAAATAAGGGTTGAAGCAACATTTTTTGCTGTGTAGGGAAAGAGCCATTAATAAGTTCATTTTATATGAATGTACCTTATTTTTTTTGGAGGTAGTGTGATTATTATAATGTATTTGGATGGAGTTGTGAGAAAGTAGTTTAAAATTTTTTTTTTTTTTTTGGAGTGGAATTGTACGTAGAGAAGGGTAGAAAGAGCATATCTATTTTAGTTATAGCGGGGCAAATAAATTGGTAAATGAAAGACTAACTTGATGATACTATTTAGATATAAGACAAGTAGGTTGTTTAAATCAATGAAAGGTGCGAATTAAACAAACACTACAAATTATTATAATTAATGAAGAGGTAAATACAAAAATTAAAAAAAAAGGGATAAGTGGGAGTGATTTATTGAGATAAAGAGGGGGTGAATTTATTGGGAAAGACGAGTGGGTTAGGATTTGATAGATAAAATCTATCATTGGAATAAATTAATAGCGATTATTATTTTAGTTTTAGCAAATGGATAGTTCATTTCGTAAATCAACAGAGTTAGCGAAATGCGAGATGGTGTACATGGCACCTTTGGACATTAGATTAAGAGCGTCTCGGTTGATATTGTTGATAGTGTCGCAGTACTTGTGGTAGCAAGGATCGAGCTGGGCGTTAGCGATGCCGCCAAACAAAATGCGCTCTTGCTCGGTTTTTATTTCGCTTGCACCGGTTAGGATACCACCAGAGGGAATTCCGGCATTGATGAATGGGAGGAAGTCAGACCCACCAATCATATCGGTTATTTTATATCTTTTATTTGCGACAGAGGTGAAGTATTTTTCAAAAGTTCGTTGAACTATGATGGAACCGCACTTGGCAGGGGCAGGGGCGTCAGAACCGTTGTGAACTAATGGGATGTAGTTTGGAGAAGCAATCATGTCAAAGTTTAGGTTCATGGCGATTTCGCTTAGTTTTAAAGAGGGAATGTCTTGAGAAATTGATTGAGAATTATTAGATGATTGAAGATCACGGATAAAATGTCTTGATCCTAATAAACCGTCTTCTTCAGATCCAAACCAAACGAAGACTAGTTTGTTTTTGGGTTGTTTTTTTTTTGATCTTTTGTGTAGTAGGAGGCATATTTCGAGGGTGGATGCAGAGCCAGAGCCATTGTCATTGATTCCAGGACCGAATGCAACAGAGTCTAAATGAGAGCCAACAACAATGGTGTTATTTCTGTTTCCAGTTTTTCCTTCGCAAATGATGTTGAAAGTATCAACGACTTTAATTTGAGCTTTAGTGTCGATGTCAAGTGTCGAGTTATAGCGAGAGCTTGTGATTAAAACATTGAAAGTGGAGTGGGTGATAGAAAGAACAGGGATATTCATTAAGGGGTCATTTTCTTTCCAATCAACGATTCTTACTCTGGCGTATGAAGGCTTTGTGGCGGATTTTGGGGTAGAAATTAATACAGCAGCAGCACCCATCTATGATAATTAAAATAGAAAAAAAAAAAGTAAAATTTGGGTTAAATCTATTAAAGATATGAGGGATTATTATGAAGTTTATGTAATTTTTTTTTTTTTCGAGAACTAAAAATAAATAGAATGGGAGGGGGGGTTTGGTATAAGGTGGTATGGGCATACTTGTTCTAGGGCAAAAGAAGCCTCGAATAAAGAGCATTTGGAGGGGTTATCAATTAGGGCGACTTTATTGGCAATATCAATTTGAGAGTAGTCTAGAGAGCTGCAAGCACCATTGGGGATATAAACCATGCTGGCATTTTTAATAGAGGCACTGTTTCCACCATATCTTAAATCTAAATTATAATAATAAGGAAATTTAGATTTATACAGAAGCAATAATAATTTTTAAAAAAAGAGATAAGAAATTGGGGAGAGTAGTTACATCCGAAATCGGTATTAGGGATAAAAGATATGGAGGAATTTTCAGAGATTAAGGTAAGTTTAGGGGAACCTAAATCAGACCAAATGGGGACTTTAAAGTATTGAATTCGAGCTTCACAAGCATTAGCGCCAACAAGTTGTTGTAAGACATAATTAGCAGTTTGATTGTAGCCGTTGGTAGTTGATCTGGAGTTGTTGTTTTTCAGGGCGATATCGTAAAATTTCTCGAGATGATTTAGAATATGTTTTGTTTTTAATTTCTTGACGTTTTGAATTGTTACGTCTATAAAATAGGTATGAAAAGTGATGGTAGGAGAATTTAATAGCAATAAAAAATAGAAGGTGATAGAAGATATTGGGAGTGGATGGGATGGGAGAGGTACCTCTATTGTGGAAATGGTATACTTTGTTGTGTAGGTAAAACAGCGAAATTGAAAGAACAAAGAAAAACAGGACCTTTGCTTGAAAAAGCCTAAGACGGAGATTTCTATCGCTGCCTAAAGAGTGTAATATATAATTTAATAAATAAAAAGACAATTAAAGAGTTTTTATTTTTGGGAGGAAGGATGAAAATATTGAAAGTAGACAAAAAAATCATACAGTCAGAATCGCGAGACGAACTTGGTTTGGTATTTAGAGGAGCTTTTTGGGGCATTTTACAAAGAGTTAATACAGAAAGAAAAAAGAAGTATACGTGAATAACTAATACAGAAATATTTTAAAAAGAGGAGAAATAATTACGAGAAAGAGCCGAGTTTAGATATGGCAAAGAGAGAATTTATGAAGGATTAAAACGAGACATTAAATGCAGAGTATAGACGAGAAAATTTAAAAAAAAACATTGTATTTCTAAAGAATGTAAAGACAGCAAGATTTGCACGAAATTTAATAAATTTAATATAAGTAAATTTAATTGTAGATAATAAATAAACAAAAAAATGGAAATAAATTATAAAAGCAATTGATTAGTTGAAAAAAGGAGCTAATCATAGATCTCGATTGATTGTGAGCAGAATGGAAAAAAGCCGGGGAGATCGGGCGGAGAGGCATAAGTGTGGGGTTGAGATGTAGGAGGAAATGTAGCTGTAAGGTAGTTGGAGGAATTAAATGGATATTTACCTCCACATAATTTAGGTGCCAAAGAAGGGAAAATAGGCTAGAAAGATTTTCGGTCAGTGGCATGCGCTAAAACTGAGTTCTTGCAGTTTCATCGCCCAACCTAGCAATACAGCCATAAACAGCTGAAGTTATTAATGGCTAGAAAAGCAGATATTTATAGATTTGGTAGTGGCATCATGATTTTCTGCATCTGCGAATGATTTACCTAAATAAATGAAAGCTCTACTATTATTGGACGATCAGCGATTAGCAGGCATGTCAATTAGCGGATTAAGCAGAAAGCATCCATCTATGAATTTTTTTTGTTTTTCAGCGCAAATACCATTTAATAATTACAGCGACGAAATTAGATTTTTTTTTTTTAACGGATTTTATTGTTATTTTAATAACTCTTCAGCGACGAAATTAAAGATAAAAAATTTGTCGTGAGACAAGAAAGCTATACTAAAAAGGTAATGTGTAAATATGAAAGGATGGGTCAGAAAGAATAGGATAAATTGTGCGGCGGATTTTTATTCCAGGTCTAATTAAAGAAAGATGAAAAAAACTCACATGCTTACATAATTGCCAGCGATATCCTCAAGATGGGGCTGTACATTAAATTAAGCCCAGATTTAAATTAAATGAATAACGAATGGGATGCTACAGTTCGACAATCCTTTCTCATAAACAGCGTCCAAAAATTCAATAGCGCAAATTTTTAACAGCCAAATGAATGAATGCGTGAGTGAGTGTTTAAGCGAGCTGTTTTTCGTTATACCATACAAAGTGGGAGTCACAGCCACTTTTGTCGATACTATACCGCGAATAGATGATATTTTAAAGAAAAAACAAGGCAGCCGATAATAGGCTCCCTTGGCTTTTAGTGCTCTTTTAACTTTCTCTTTATCTAACTGTTCCCTTTCTAGTCACTGATTACTAAATCTCTGCTTTCTATCAACATTGGAAAAAAAAATAGCAGTGCTTTTGCTTCGTCTCTTTCCAGTAACAGTAGCTGGGCTAATTTATCTTCTTTCCAACTCGAGAAACTGTCATTCAAGGTTTTACTCACACTTAGTATCCCCCATCACCCCTCCAGAAAGAAAATTAAATGCTTCCTTCCATTGTGATGTCGAATCTTTCAAAGTCACTCAAAAAAAGACGATTTTTTTTTGGTCTGCTTACTATAATGCTACAGCCAAGTCAAAATTTAGGAGTGCCTTTTTTTTTTTATTAGGCAAATATATTTACAGGACTCAAAAAAAAAAAAAAATTCAAGTGGAACGCGAATTCTTCTTTTTTTTTTTATTTGGTGTGAAGTAAGTGTAGTTATTCCATAAAAATCAGTTCCAGTTACACAATCCCCAAAGATTTGTTATGTTTTTTTTTTTTTTTTTATAAGGAGAAAAAAAAGCGGCTCTTGCCTCAAATCATCGATCTTGTCAGCCAATTCTTTTTTTTTTTTTTATATAATCTTTTCTTAATAATTGCAGATTTTCTCGTATTAGAATCTGCAAGTCATTATTTAAATTACACCAATTTTCTTGGATGCCCAATTTCCCAAGAACTGCAGCCTTTTGTGACATAATCGGCCCAATACTACTCGTGGTCTCCTCCTGAATATCAAAACGCTTATAAGTACTCTCATTTCCCTTGATTTCTAAAAAGCCATAACCAAATTCTCTTTAACTTAAACTATACCTGTATAGACCAGTCATCTATACTTAGTTACACATTTACTTACTCCTAGTTTATCCCCCCTTCTAATTTATCAAATATTCCTATACGCTTTAGCCTTTTCAGCCAAATATCCACACTACTAACAGTCTTAGATCTCACATACAACTATCCCCCCCCACTTTACCTTTACTCAGTCTCTTATTACTTTCCAGTTTCTATTCGTTTAAATTATTTAGCTTACCATCCAATTAAAATCAAATTCCTGTATACTTTACTCACCTATATATCATTAACTTACCTCACTCCAAGAATAATGCTTTCGACTATATTTATCACCACCCTCCTTTTATTACAACCATTCAATACTAGTGCCTCTCCTTTGGATTCTGATACCACAATAAATCCTGCAAACAACCGTATCCTTAATGGCGTCCAAGCCTCAAGCAACTCCTTCCCGTATGCTTCCTTTATCTACTCCAATTTCGGAACCACTGCAAACATATGCACCGGTTCACTTATTGCTCCAAATATCGTCTTGACTGCTGCCCATTGCTTATTAGATTCTACTGGTGCCGCCACTGACCCCTCAATTATTTCTATTAGCGTCGGTAGCGTTTTCAACATTCAGAAAAATAGTAACATACACTCTGTCAGCAAAGTTATCAACCACCCGGAATACAACAAATCTACAAAATTAAACGATATCGCCATTCTTGTACTCTCAAACGACGTAAACGTTCCTTCTTCTGACTTTGCCAAAATTTATGACCTCGATTTCGACGATTCCATTTCCGTGGAAGCTGCCGGTTGGGGTGTCACCTCAAATGACATTAAATCCGCCTCTGATACATTAAACTACGTCCCTCTACACCTATCTTCCTCTTCATTATGCAAAAGTTTCAACTCTTATTGGTCCTCTAACGCTGGCTCCTCTATCTGCACTGAAAACGTCGACTCCCAAGATACCTGCTTTGGTGATTCCGGCGGCCCCTTATCTTACTCAGGTGTCTCTCCCAAGCCTATACTAGGAATAACCAGCTTTGGCCGTGACCCGTCAAAGAACTCTACCCTCCAGTGCGGCGCTGCCGGCGGCGTTGGCTACTATACCCACGCATACCACTATATCGACTGGATTTCTTCTACCGCTAACGTTCCTAAATCAAGCCTTCTTTATAGCTCCACTCTATCCTCCCCTTCTAGTTCGTCTCAGTCATTATCCGAAGCTGATCCCTCTTCAACTGATAGTATATCAGCCACTCTTTCACCTAACAGAAACAATATCGACTCTTCGGATATCTCCTTAGAATCGCCATCATCCTCTACTAACGATAGTCTCAACACTGACACTTCTTCAACAGAAAATGAAAATTCACTAATTTCTTCATCTCTTCCAAAACCTTCTTCTTCCTCTTTTTCTTCCTCTTTCTCTTCCTCTTTCTCTTCCTCTTCTTCTAAATCCATAGATGCTGAAAACCAAGATCTCACAATTTACCCAACAGCCGGTTTGCCTATATCCTTAGAAGATATCGATGACCAGGCTGTCCAAATCCAATTTTCACCCTTGCAACTGCCTACACCTTCCTCTACTCCCCAAGCAAACACCATCTCATCCCAATCCCAATCCCAATCCCAATCCCAATCCCAATCTCAATCTCAAAACTCTTCTCCCACCTCGCTGCAACAGGCACAATCTTCATCTCAATCATCCTCGTCGTCACTTAAACAAATGTACAACTTTGCCCTCTCTATCTCCCTTTCAAGTCTCCTAACTATCACTATGTTCCTGTTTTGATTCTCCCCCCCCCCTACTAAAACCTGCCCTAGCCACCCAGATTCTCTTAAATAATAGATCTACATTATTTAAATTTTTATTAGCTTGAAAATCTATTTGATCATTTAGATATTCACCAAATAAATCATACTAGATATAACTCTTTTGATTTTACACTTGTTTAAAACTTTTTCATCTAATTTATAACTGATTTTACTTTTTAATAAATCTACATATTAATGTTCAGCATTTAATGTTTTTTTATTTTTTTTTATTTGGTTAAATGCACAAGTATGCTAGAATTATCTAGTTATTAAACTCTTAGCTATATCTTAGGCATTTATTTTATGTAAATCGAAAAATAACTCATAATCTTTATAAAATAAAAACAAAAAAAAAAGAATTGTAATGTAATGCAGGCATGAGCCAATAAATTTAGCGAATTTTTATTTCTTATTATTTCTGATTTTTTAACCAAAAAACACGAAAAAAGAATCAAGAAAAAATACGCTTTTAAACAGTGAAAAACCTGCCAGAATATCTATATTCAACCTTTCTTGGACTTTTTCATAAATTCTTTCAACCACTCCTAAAATTTTTCACATACACATTTACTTCCACTATTACAGCAAACACAATATTAACAATGAACGATTTCAAATCCGGCCTAGAAAGTCTGAATGCTTCCATTCCCCCGTCACAACGGCAAATTTTGTGCAGCAAAATAAGCAACGATTTCATAAATTCAATCGTTAAAAACTCAAACTCTCCACACTCAATTCCTGAATTCGTCGACTTGGTTATAAAAATTAACGACACGATCCTAGTCCAAGAACTATCTTCAGCCCTAATCAATCAAATTTTTAACGATAGCACGATCCCAGAAAATATAAAAAAATCTTGCCTCGAAACATTTATCATCTCTTCTAAACCTAACGAATTCGCATTCAAACAAAGCGTAATACCACACTCAGCATATAAATAAAAAAACACTGTATCCTAAATTGCACTTTTGCTTTACTTTATTTTATTTTTTAATTTTTAATTTTTTCCTAGATTTTTTTGTGCTATTCAAGCTTATTACAACTCCACATTATCGCAAACGATTGGATCTCGGCTGCCAAAATACTGGCGCAAAATCAGTACCTGAACACAGAGTAAGCCAGAATCCTCTTATAAATGCTCTTTGGCATTAAATATATTTAGACTTATCCAGAAAAATTATCAAAATTTCCTTCTTTATTTCCCATATTACTGGCATTAAAAACAATAAAAATTACATAAATTTTCAGAAATGAAGCATGGTCAAGCCAGAACCAAATGCAAGTATACACCAACGCATGCCTGTCGCATTTAAACATAAACGATCTCGAATCTGCTAAAACAGTTCTTGGACGCGCCGGAAAATTCCTCAAGGATTGCTCAAATAACACATATTTAATCGGTAATTATAAGTTATGCCAAGCACGTATTTTTGAACATAGCAGCGAATTCAACAAGGCTTGCTTGCTATACGCTGACATTTACTTCGACCCTTCTTTCGACCACGCCTCCATATACACCGCTTCATCTTCCGAAACACATGATATCAACCAGACTAGAAGAGATTTGTTGTAAGATTTTTTTTTTTTATGATTATTGATTGTGTTTGCTATAAAAAAAGAGCTTTTTTTACCTTATCTAGATTTATTAATTTGAAATGTATAATAGAGTCTCTGGTATAATATGCGCCATTTTAGCGTACCCTGATAATCAGCGTGAAACTTACCTGAAAAAGTTTTTGCTTGATAGGCACATGCTAGATTCAACCTCGCAAAGTCTACTCCAAGTCGCAGAAAAAATGAGCAAGAACCAAATCGTTGTAATAAAAGATAATTCAAATTTCAGCGCTGATACACAGCTGGTCAACACAATTTTAAAGCACGCGCCATTATCCACTACAACAACTGGTCATAGCGACCCAATCTCAAGCACAAATGTACTCTTTGCCGCACACAACATTTACTGCCTATCCTTCATCTACGACGTTATCCAGTTTGATCTGATTTCTGATATTCTCGGCCTCGACTTGGACTTTGTTGAAACTTCAGTTATCAACCTTATTAACAAGATAAATTTCAACGTATACATCGACAGATCTAAAAATACGTTTACTTTTGCCCACCCTAATTCTACTTCCAGCATAAACTCGTTGCCAGAACAACAGCATCAGCAGAATTCTCGCAGCCATAAAAATTCACTCGCTTCGTTACCCAAACACTCGTCTCTTAATCTAAATGCAATCAACCGTTGGCCAAAAAATGAAACTTCAAACTTGCAAAACGAAGGACTAATCGCCAATCAATATAAATTTAGCAGTGAGTATTGTATGCATATTATCAGCAATTTAGCAAACTCCATCTAATTTTTCTTTGTTTTTTATTTTGTATATTATTTAATAAATCTGAGTTTTTCACTTTATTTATTTTCACCAAGATTTTTTTTTTATTAGCTGAAACTCGAATTTTAATAAATAAAAAGCATTAGGAGTATATTTTCAGCAATATTAGATATATAGTTTTCCTTTTTTCCTTTTTTCCTTTATTTTTTTTTTTAACTAGCTACTTTTTATTTCCTATCATGAACCAGATAAATCCCTTTCTTAATCAATCAACCAGTTCATTCAATAGTAATTTTTTATTATAAAAATTTGATATTAAAAGTAATGCCGAAATATCTAGAAATTTTAATTACAATTATCACTGCCTCTTGAAAACTAATCCCTCATTTAAATGGATAGAAAATATAAGAACTGATATATAAATATAATATTGGCGCAAGATCTCTTCCCTCCCCTCCCCCACATTTTCTTGTCGCTCAACTTACTAATACATTAATATCGATGCATTAATGATTTACCTTTCACAAAAATCATTTTCTCGTCGCTTTATTATACCAATGTTTAAAACTAAGCTTAAATTAATTTCACTTTAATGACTCTTTAGTTTTTTTTATTTATCGTCTACTAATCACATAAAATAACAAAAAAATCAAAAACAGGTATAATAAAGCAATATTATGCGTTCGCCATTCAAGTAGAACGATTTATATACTTACTTAAAAACGTGTAGATCAGTATCTAAAATGATACTATTTATACTTTTTATTGCGTTTTTTTTTTTGCAATATAACGTCATTATTTACTACCGGAATATTCTAATCAATGTATTTTTAAACACTGTTTACATTGTCAAGATACTGTTATAAAATAGAAGTCTGATTTTCTATGCTTGTTTGGAGTGTATTAATGTTATTAATTTAGAATTCCAGTATTTAATATCTAATCTTTTCAACGTTTAGCATACTTTTAACCTCACATTTAAATTCTACCAACGAGTTGCTTCAAATAGATCGTCATTTAAAGCAACCATTTATGCTTTTAAATAATTATGTAAATAATCAGATGTTAACAAATAAATCCACTCCTTCTAAACGGTCCCCATATATAAGCAAAAAAAATAAAAAAAACTAATTTTAAATTTATGAGTACCGTCTTTTCAAATCAGAAAATCGCATATAAATTTATCTCGTAAATAAAATTTTGAAATTAAAACCAGTCGACTAATATAATTTATATCACGATTCATAAAATATAGATTGGTTTTATTTTGTAGATTGTTTAAATCAAAAAATATACATATAATATTTCGAAAGTTGGCATTTAATTGATAAGATATTTTATCGATTAAATTCAGCCTAATTATAAATCGCATAAATCAGGAAATTTATTGTATTAGACATATTGGATTTTGTAATGCCTCATCACTATTACAAATTCTTTAATGTTACTTTTACTCCATGCTCATATCTTTATGATTTTCATTATTTCAGGATACAAAGATATGCAATTTAAACAGGTCCTACCTCAATAATAAATAATTCATTTTTTAAAAAGTAAAGATACACTTAAACTACTATAAAACTCGGATTCTAAAAATATTAATTAAAGGCTGTATATTTTTTATACTAATTTGCTAAACTTACTTTTATAAATTGGTTTATTTTTCTCATTCAGCCGATAAGTATAAATACTTCAATATTTTGAAACTTATTCCAAACAAGAATAGTTAATATTTGTGAAAATACGTGCGTTCTAATTTTTGAAACTAATCAAATCTTAATACCTTTGAAAGTTGAAAAGATATAAAGTATATTCAAAATTTTATTCCTGTTATTATTGACTAGAATTTTATTTTATAAAGGATTCGAATATTTAGACTATATACTGGATTATAAGCAATTGTTCAAAATGAATATAAAGTATTTCAAACTGGGCATGTCTCTTTCTGTATCTTTGATTTTGGCTCTGTCTGAAATTATTACCCAATCGAATACTGTGTATAAAATTGGGTCTGAGACTCTTGATATTGCTGGTCACACTTATACCACCGTTTCTAGATACTATAAAAATAAGTCAGGTAAAAAATCGCACAGGAAAGGTAAAGTTATAATCCAAATAACGGCTTTTTTAAGCCTTGTCAAGTTTAAATTTTCTTGCGCATAATTGGATATATTAATAAACCAGTTGTGCTATTAGGGATAATTAATTTCTAATAATATTTTTACATATTATACAAGCTAAGCAAATTAAGCTTAATTTATGGCAGTATAAATATAATTAAGATTCTTATTCACTATTTAATAATAATTATAGAAAACCAATATTGTCTGATCTAAAACCAAAAAAACTTATTTAAATTCATTGATTATAAACATTTAAAATAAAATGTAAATTTTATTTAGGTAAAAAAATAAAACTACCTGAGCAGCAGTCTAAAATCGCCTTAGGAGATTCGACTATAAATCCTGAAGTCAATTCTGAATATATTAATAAAATTGAGGGGACAAGCTTAACCCCTAAAAATTCAAGAAAAAAGTCTAATGGTAATAATAACCCTTTTTTTTTCTTTCTTTTTTAATTTAAAAAATTATTCAATTTAGTTAAAGGACTACAGTAGCCTTTAACATAAATCCGAGTTTAATATATATATAATCTCTTCCCTGTTCTATTAGAATTAATGAAAGAAAAAACTAATTTAAATCCAAAATCTGAAAATGCAGTAATAAATTTAAATCGTGGATTTGGTAAGCAGGGTTTTCGATCAAAGAAAAAACATCGAAAAGACCGAAAAAATCATAAAAACTCGTTAGCAGAAGATGCAGTATCAAACAAATTGACCAATTATGAAAAAGGACTAATATCTTTTTATCAACTCAAAGAAAACAGAGATAGTCAATTGAAATTGTCTGATATTCAAAATATTAAAAAGGCAAGGAAAAATAACAATTTGAATAAGAGAGATACTGTGGTATAAGGAATTAAATTTGATATTTAAAGCTTCTTAATTGAAATATTTAGAAATATTGAAATATCTTATGACTTTTTAAATTAACTTTAGTCTTATAAATTATTTATTAATATTGTAATGCAAATTTAAAAAAAAAAACATATCATTGTTTATTTGAAATGATCATTAATCAGTTAGCGATTTAAACAAAAAATTATTATGTGAAAAATAAATCATAAATATTTACAGAAAAAAAAGCTGAAAATTACAAAAAAAAGAAATAATTATAAAATTCATAATATTTCTTAAATTTTATCAAGTATAAACTATAGTATATATATTCTCATTATTTTAATATTAGTATGATTCACAAAAAATCTTTTTTGTTTTATAGAAAAATCCGAAACCAAGAAAAATTTATCTTATAATCCAATCAATAAATCAAAATTTAGATTAAAATGTAAAATAAATTTGCGATCATATATTTTTATTATTATTTGAAAAATTAGTTATTACATTAGTAAAATTAGGCAATAAAGCATAAATCAATTAACATGAATATTCCATCGACTTCAAAGTTGTCTATTTTGACTAGTTAATTATAAGTATATTAATATATGGCAGAAAAATTATAATATTTCTGAAAATCATTAATTTGGAGCGCCTTTAATCAATAATTTTTCTTTAACTATTTTCCAAATCTTAATTTTTCAATTTTATGGTCATTAATCAATAATCTCTACATAAAAAAATCGCTTTTATTTTTTCTGATAATTAATAAATTGACCACACTACTAATTTAAAAGAAGTCAATTACTATCGAATAACTTTCTTAGTTTCTTAAATTTACTATTAAAATTTTAATATAGAAATCCATTTAAAGTTATATATTTTTCAGTTAAATAATATTTAAATAACGTTTCTAAATTTAAAATTATTTCTATATAAAGATCAAACAAAAATTATTTAACGAAAACTTGTCTCAAATAACTCATTCTAGCTTATAAAATGTACAAATTTTAATATATTGTTTATTATAAAAAAATCAACTGCAGATTCAAATAAACCACCTGTCATGCCATGGTGTTTAGGAGTGAATGGTTAATACAATAATTATAGATAAATAAATTTTAAAATTATTATATACTTTTGAAAGCCTTTAAATTATATTAAATTTTAGTAATCTAGCGTACTTTAATCATTTCTAAAAAATTAATGTCATTAAATTTTATTTGAAAAATTAGGTTATTCAAAATTAAAGAACATAAAACTTATTTTTAATACTCCTATACAAATTATAAAAATGAAGTTTTATCAATCTTTTTTTTATACTATGATCTGAGCACCAACTAAATTATTAAAAACTTTGAGCAAAAAAAAAAAATCTTCCACAGATTATTTACTATTATCTTTTTAGCATTAACATAGATTTTTGAAGAAAAAAACGATTATTTTAATAGTATATTATTATAACAGATCGATAAATATGCATAGCTAGCCCTAACCTTGCATCAATTTAATCCTTCAAAATTTACTTTTTGGAATTTTTTAAATATTATTATTCAAAATATATCGACACATTGATTAGAATATAATCAATAAAATACTTTGCTTATTGTTTAAATATGATTTTAAATTTATTTTGGAATTATTAAATATACTCTGTCAAAAGATGACAATACAAGCTATTATTTTTATAACTTCAAACATAAGCAAAAATTAGCTCAGAATTTGGTAATGTAATATACGTTGAAGCGGTTGATATTGCAAAAAAAAGACTAACGCTTGATTTTTTTTCTGCTGGTTTTTAAATCAGTAATATTGACAAGTATATTTAGTTAATTAAAATTAAAAAACTTTTAGATTTCCTAATTCTAAATTTTATATGACAGACATAAGCTATTTGTTGAAATATTAAGTGTATTTGTAACTCGAATATATGCATTCAATTAATAATATAAAAAAAGGTACTTATTTTGGTTAACTTTTAAAATGGTTTAGTATAAACGTTAATTCAACGAGTTCGAACATTAGAAAAGAATTTATAAAATATCTGGTAAAATTTCAATATATCAAATTACTAGTTATTTGATTTAAGCTTTCTATTGATTCGGTCTATCTTGGCGAGGATTTCTGATATTTTTTTTCTAAATAGAAAATATCCAAAGTAAAAAAGTGTTAGTTTTTAAGTGGATTCGATATATATAAAAGAATTTAATTCAAAAAAAAATTGAATAATAGGGAATTAAAATGATTACTCGTCCATTTCTTTTGCTTTAAGCGAAGCGTTTTCTTGGTATTTTTTGTTTAGCTTTTTTGAGTTTATAGAGTCTAGTTGACTTTTTAACTTGGACTTATGATCTTGAAGGCTTTTTAGTTGCTCTAATCCTATGCTATTACTTGGGCTAGATATATTACCATCTTGAGTTTTTAGCTTTGGAATATTTGGAATCTGAATCAAAATTTGCTGAGAAATCTGGAGCTCTAAATCGTTTGGACCCTTGGAAACATCGTCACTTAATTTTGAATGCTAAAAATAAAGTTTATTTATTAAATTCAGTTTAAATAAATCTGACATAATTTAAAGATTGGTTTTACTTTCTCGTGCTTTAGGTTCAAAATATTAATATTATCACATTTTCCGTGATATTCGATTAAATCTTTGTATTTTTCGACTTCTAAAATTTGGTCAGGATTTAAATAACCAAGAATATCACTTGATTCAGGAATACTAGAAATTGAGTTACTGCTAAACTCATGCTCGATATTGTGAGCCTTATCAATTCCACTAAAAATTATGTTTATTACTGGTATTATACTCGAATTTGATATATTATTAGTTTGTCTAATCATTCTTATGTTTTTAACTATATTTAGACAAGTTCTTGCGATAATTTCTGAGTTAGGATTGGAAAATTTTTCTAGCTTTAAGTGGTCTGGATATTCCATAGTCATTACAGAAGAAACCCCACTAACATAAGCGTTGTACTTGATATTGCTTGAAATTCCTAAGTCAATAAATTATAATTAATTAGGTAAATCTGCGATAAATAATTCCAATATAGTTTCAATATATACCTTCTATTAGCTTTTTAAAATCGACTGGTAATAATGATAGTTTTTTATATATCTCTTCAGAAGCAAATGGAATAAACGGATGAACCAATTTTAAGGAAGTTTCAAATGCGTACAAAAGAGTGCAAAAATGAAGTCCTATTTGCTATTTCAAAGTAAAAATAATAAAAGTTAATGCTAAAAAATAGTTTTAGTTTAAGCTCAAGTTTGAGGTAAAATAAATACTTGGGAGCTATAGTCAATTTTCTTAAAAAACATGGGTTTGATAAAGTCAATAAAAGATTCGCATAAATCCTTTAAAAGAAAGTTTTTAATTGCTTCAGCGGACATTCCAGTGCGATGATTTTCTAAAGATTCCTGAATTCGTTATCTGGTATTATAGAGCCTTGATAAAATATATTTATCAAAAACCGAACAGCTTTCGTAAGAATATTTTCCATCGAGAATGAATTTGTTAATTTCAACTTTATTTTTTTCAAAGTTTTCAAATAAGAAATTAAACACGTTCCAAATTTTATTGATAAAATGGTAATTTGACTTTATGTTTGAGATATCAATATTAATCTGGACCTAATAATTTTATAATGTATAAAATATATAAATTAGAATTAGTTTTACCAACAATGAAAATCTTATTTATAAAAAATTGTCTTACCTGAGAGGAATATACAGTTAACGCCATCCTGAGTGCGTCAGCACCGTAAGGCCTAATACCATTAGGATATTCTTTTTCCAAATTTTCTAAACTCCTGTTAAATTTATTATTTCCAGTTTATATATTAAAAACTAAATTTTTGGAAAAAATTAGAGCCATGCAAAACCAATAAATACCCACATTTTAGTTTCCTTTTCGCTCAAAAGTCCTGAAATAACAGAGTTTTTAAGATCTGTTAAAGTAGCACCATTAATAACATCAAGAGGATCGAGTACATTTCCTAAAGATTTAGACATTTTTCTACCGTTGCTATCTCTAATCTAAACGAAAAGATTTAGTCATTATAAATTAATTTTAATAACTAAACTATTTGATTGGTACCATTGGATGCAATAAAACGGTTTTAAATGGTAAGCACTGAGAAAAGTAACTCGAAAGCATGGTCATCCTAGCAACCCAAAAAAACAAAATATCATTTCCGGTTTCTAATAGTTGACTTAATTCCTATATTTTAAAAGATAGAAAAAACTTTTGTCTATAAAATGAGGCGAGAAAATAAAAAAATTTAATAAAACAGAAAGTATACATTTTTTGATGATTTACTAATGTTATCTGTGTTAGCGTTAAAGTTAAAACATGAAAGTGGAAGAAGACCAGATGAAAACCATGTGTCTAAAACATCAGAATCCTAATATATGGAAAGAAATGTTAATTAAAAACTTTAGAAATATTTATTGTTAATACCTGTTCAGCTACTAAATCTAAGCGATCAATATTTTTATACTCTTTAAGTTTGGTGATGGCTATTTCAATAGCCTCTTCTGATGAGTTAGCAGCCAGCCATACTAATAAATTATGAAAAAAAAATTAGATGAAATGTAAAAAATACAAGATTCAAAAAGGTTGATTTTACTTTCATGCGGAAGTTTGATCCCATCAGGTATAGATTTTATTTTGTCAGGGTTAATTGAAACTCTATATGCAGGAATCCTATGGCCCCACCACAACTGCCTAGAAATACACCAATCCTGGATATTTTCTAGCCACTTAAACCAATCGCTTTCGTACTTTTCAGGAACGATTTTTAACTCTTTATTTCTAACATAGTTCATAGATGTTTCTGCTAATTTTTTAGTTTTGATATACCATTGTGGAAATAACATCGGTTCTATTATATCGCCGCTTCTAGAGCAAATTGAAATTGAAGTTGAAAACTTTTCATTTCTATCTGAAGTATTTCCTTTATATTGGCCTATCTTAGACATGTAATCAATCATTGCAGTCCGAGCGTCCCATCTTGATAACCCCTGAAAATCAAAAACCATAGTAGAAATAAGTATATGATTAATGGCAGTATTAATTAAATAGAATCAAAATTACATTGAAAGATGACGAATTTGGAATGCTACAAGTGACTTTTCCATCAGGAGAAAATATAGATATAAACTTGACACCGTTTCTTTTGCCGCAATAGTAATCATTAATATCGTGGCTTGGGGTAACTTTGACAGCGCCAGTCCCAAAACTCATATCAACTAAGATCTCATCAAGAATAATCGGTATAAGCTCATTTGAAACTGGGTGGATACAAAATTTACCGTGAAATTTCTAATAATATCAAATTACACCTCATTATTTCATCTAAAAACTTTAAATATTGATGTTTTTTGGTTACCTCATATCTATTATCTTTTGGATGTACTGCAATTGCGGCATCTCCTAAAATAGTTTCTGGTCTGGTAGTTTCTATATCCAAAGAACCAATAGGATTTCTATTTGAGTCTACAACATTGTATTGAAACTTGTACAATACACCAAAAAGAACTCTAGTAAAATAGTAATATTAATTGAGTTAATAAATTAAATGAAATGTTAAAGATTTAAGTTTGCAAAAAAAACAATACTTTATTTTATGATTTGGGACTGATAAATATTTGGGCTCATTCAAATCAATATGGTCGACCTAAAACAAGAGATGCTAACTTTTAAAAAAAATCTAAATAGAAATTGAAAAAAAATTTTAATAATTAGTAAATAACTAACCTCGATATCAGAAATGACGCTTTGTAAGGCACAACACCAGTTTACTATCTTAGTTTCTCTGTATACTAGACCGTCATTAAAAAGTTTTATAAAAGCATCATTAACAACCTTTGAATGATTTTTGTCCATAGTGAAATATTCGTTATCCCAATTCATTGAAGCGCCTAGTCTTTTCTGTATATTTTTTTAAAAAAATGTTAATGTTATACTAAGTGCAAAAAAAAATAATCTAATTTTTGATATGTACTTGTTGATTAGAAATGACAGATTCTTTGTTATTTTTCCAGTTCCAAGCTTCCTTTATGAAATTTTCTCGACCGATTTGGTGTCTGTTGATCTGAAAGGACAAAATTTGAAGAATTAGTATGGATAAAGGTGAGTAAAAAAGTCATATTTTAGCGCTAAAAACCGTAGAGAAAAATAAATTTTACATTTTTTTCTTTAAAGATTTTCTTTTCAACTATCACTTGTGTTGAAATTCCAGCATGATCTATACCTGGAACCCAATTAACTTCATATCCTCTCATCCTATACCATCTAGAATAAACATCCTATAAAAATGACAAATTAGATAAATCTTAGTAAACTGTATCAAAAGTATTTATAACAAACAGACCTGGATTGAAGTGGTTAAAGCATGGCCCAAATGAAGTGCTCCAGTAACATTTGGGGGCGGTGCTAGCATATAAAACCGCTTATTTTCATTTGGAGAATCGCATTTCTTAGGTAGATATAGTTCTATATGCAATATTTTTTAAATAATAAAGTTATTCAAAAAAGCATCAAGACTAGATTTTACGTTGACTTACTATTAGAATTCCAAAAATTCATCCATTCGGGCTCTATCTTTTCCTAAAGAGTAAAATTAGGTTGGCTATAAAGAATGGTAGTTCAATAAATAGTGGGTAGAAAATTTTCTTCTTACAGGTTGGTATGATTCGCTCGAGATTAAACATTTTTGGCGAGTAAAATTTATCGCAGGATTGAAAGTGTTGTAGAAGAAAAAGTTATCAAAATTTTTTCCATCGCTAATTCTAAAATTCTTTTTTGGAATTTTTTTAAACCTAATAGAACTTATCATTTTAGAGGTTTTTACAGAATAATAATTCTAAGATGTATGCATTAATAATAAATAGTCTGATATTTTAATAGAATCTATGTAATATCTAATTATCCAATTTCTAATACCAAATCAACTTTTTAATTTTAGAGTATAAGGAAGGTATAGGCGAATTTCAGTTCTATGCTAAGCTATTGGTAGGATAGACGAATTTTATTGAATCAAGTATAAAGTTTAATTTAATCCTGAATCTGAATAAAGATCTAATTGCTAGGCATAACCCTATTCAGTCGATTACTCTAAAAAAAACTAATTTATCTATTCGTTTATCATTTAAAGTTGATAAATTATTTGCTGCTAATTTGCAACAAACCAATGATTATACGAGCTTCTGAATTACATTATACTAATTGAATGCAGTAGGTTATATTTGGTAGATCAAAATCATTCTACCATCGCGAAAAGGGATAAGTAGCAACTAAATAAAATTTAATAAACTAAAATATTTATATATAAAAAATGTCATTAATTTTTCTAGAAAATAAAACATAATAATTAAACACCTATAAAGTCGCCAGTATAGCTATAATTTATGACGAATCTGACAACAAATGTCCCACAAACCGGCGCAAACCCAACCTACGCTTCAAACACAAAATTAGTAAATTTTTCTTTATTCAGAGAAGTAGGGCAGATAAGAAGACTATAAAAAAAGTACAATTTTAACTATGTATCAGAAATTGGCTGGGCTACAGGATAATACTCAAAACAGGAAAAGACCTCGAGCATGGGAAGCTCTAAATTTAAACTAGAATGTATCCTAAAAAAATAAGAAGAAAACTGGGAACAGAAAACTAGTGAAATACTAGATGAACCAAGAGATAGACTAACGAATCCCATATTGGACTGGAAGATAAAAATTCTACTTGTAAAGACCAGAATGATTAAAGATTTAGAGTGACAAAGCCTAATGAAATAAAATTTTTGCAGGAAAAATCAAATTCCAAGAAAATCACTTTAATGATCAAGAGTATAAGATACTGACAGCTCCTTCTTTTATAATGCTAACTACGTGAAATCTTATTTAAGATATACATAAGTAATTTATAGATATAGGAGAAGCAATAGATATACTCTCTATGACACAAGAAAACAAAGTACGTTTATGTCAAAAATCGACAAAGTCCTCACGTAGATAGACAAAGTATCAGCAATTCTCATCTACTTATAATCTTGGAAAGAAAAGGCTAGTATATTGTAGATATTTTCTCATCCAGCTTTTATCTACTGGAATAAAAAATGTCATTGTGAAAATAAATGAACGGAATTAGCAAAAAATTCTAAAAGAAACCGAACTTAAAAACCTAGAAACTCCAAAAAAGCATTTCTCTCTAACAGTTATAGATCCATTGAAATAGCAAATCTTAGTACAAAAATCAGGACTGTTATAATTAACAATGAAATAGTGCTATAAGTTCTTTGGGAAGTAATAAAGAAGTTTCTGGAAAATTCAAAAATAATTATGAAACTAAAAAAAAAATAAAATTTTAGAATATATGAAATGTTTCACAGAAAATATCAATTTCGCTCCTCAGAAGATATGGTGTTCGCTAGAACTGCTATATACGGGCCGTTGTACAAAGAATTTAAAATCAATAATAGCCTTGAAAAATTAAAAAAAAAATACGAACGTAACTTCAGCTGAAAAAAATACTGGAACCAAAAAAAAAAAGAAACTCATATTCTATCGGGAAAAAAAATTAAGCCGAGAGTATAAAGTAACTTGTAAATGAAGAAAAACTGAGAAAGAAAACTGTAGCAAAAATTATTAGAATAAAATCATGAATATCAGGTAGGTGTCGTCTTGTTAAATTGTCGAAAATCGAAGAAGTAAGAGCAGAACAAAAAAAATAGTTCAGAAAAAAATAGCTATGAAGAATCTTAAGCATCATGCCAATTTTTTCAAGAAATTGAAACGATTATCAATAAAAAAATAGAATCAGAAAATGATTCTGATTTAGATCAGAAAAAGAATATATCCTCAGAATAAAGAAAAAAAAAATTTTTATAAAAACAAGTACAACAAATGGTATTCACAACTAGGAGCATAAAAGGATTAAAATTCTAATGATAAAAGGCAAAAAATCTTTAAGTAATTAAAAAGCGATATTAAATCGGATTGCATATGCCTACAAGAAATACATACCAAGCCTTCTGACATACAAATATGGGATTAAAAATGGGGTAAACCAATTTATATCAACAAAATATTCTACTATATTCACATAAAACAACAATTTGTCTTTAAAGAACACTAGATTTACGGCGATGGAATATTAAATAAAACTAAAGTAAAATTATCAGATAACCAAGCTGATATTTATAGCTTATATGTGCCATCATTAAATGAATAAAAAAAATATGCTGAAAATTTACATATTATAATTGGAGTAGGAAAAAAATAAAATAAATTAATAACAGGTGACTTCAAAACGACTGAAATTAATTATCTAGATAGATTGCCTCCTAGATTGATAAAAATGCGAATGGGGGTATAATAGAACCTCTAATTAAGAAATTTGTTTTTTATAATGTATTGAAATTTTTGGGGAAATTCTATGGGCAGTAACTCGAGAATAGATCAACAGTTTAGTGTTTGAAAAAGTATAGCACAAAATTTAAAGAAATTGAATTTATGATAGGCCCATTCTCGGACCACAAACATATGAGCATAAAAATGAGCTTTTTATTTTATTCTCGAATTTATTAAAATAAAAAAAATAGTTTAATTATAATAAATTATACTGATCAAATTTATAAAAAACTTCTGGCGGTCTATCTCCTGACTAAACTATATAAATTGATTCAAGTTCAAAACGTGCATTGGAGAAAAATATTTATAAAAAACAAAAAAAGATAATAAAATTATTCAGAGATATATAAAATCGACAATTCAAATCTGAAGATATTTAAATAGAATAGATCATATAATAAAGAAGATATTATTTTATTATTTTCTCAAAATACAGAAAAATGATGCATATGCAAAATTAACATATATAAATTTAGCACTAAATTCATTAAATAGTAAAAAACAGGGAAAAAAATAAGAAATCTTCAACTAAATTGTAGAAATTGAATTCAATGCACTATGAGAAAAAACTAAAACGCATGAAAATAACACAAAGAAATGGATATAACAAATGTGAACTTTCATAATTGTAGATGAATCGAATAAATAAACTAATAGTAAGGTTAAGAGCAAAATGAAGCGAGTATGGAGAAAGATCCTCCAAAAATTTTTATGAATTGTTAAAAAAATAATAATAATAAGAACTATAGGCTCATTATATAACAAAAATAAAGAAATAATTGAATACCCATTAGAAATTGAAAAAGTTATTTAAATTTTACTCAAACCTTCTTAGAAGTGAAAATATTAATAATGAAATACAAAATTTAATTAAAGAAAAAAACGAAAAATAAAATAAATTCTGGAAAAAAAAAACACAACTAAGGAAAGTTTAGTAAAATTAAGGGAAATAATACACGCCATATATGATGACCAAATAAGAAATCTTCTTGGTCAGGTGTGCTTACCTTTGAATTTTAAAAATAATCCAAAAGCATTTTTGTGAAAATTCTTGATAAAATATTCAATAGCCAAGTATTTATTAATAAATGGAATAAACTAAATGATAGATATATAACTATGTTAAATCAAAAATAGTATACCTTAAAAAAAACTGGAGACCAATAAGCATAATTAATTGTAAAAAGAGCTAGGTTAAAAAATTCTAAATGATAGAATGCAAATATTAATAAAAAACATCATTGGAGAATTTTAAATTGTGTTTTATAAAGGGTACTTAAATATTTTACAACATTGGTGTTGAATTATTTTATTGAGTTATACAAAATTTTGATATTTGATTGGAATAATTTTAATAAATTCCTTGAAAGAAATCATCGAATCGAAAATTTTTAATTAATAGAGAAAATAGACTTAGATATTCGAAAGATTAATCAAAAATTCTTCCAATTTGCTCTTGCCAAAAAAATATTTGAATCTAAAAATAAAACCCTGAAAAAATTAGCGGAAATTTTATACAGTTGGATCAGAAAAAGGCATTTCGTCGGGAGTATTAGGAATACCTATATATCTGAATGACAGATTTTCGAATAATTGAAAAATTCATTTACACCATACAAAGCCTGCACGCTAATAATAAATCAAGAAATAAATTAAGCAAAAAACATCTAAAGATATAACTGTAACTAAGTGGATACATAAAGATGATCCTTGATCCTCATTAATATTTAATATTTAATATTTAATAGAACCTATGTTAAATATGATAAAAAATAATGTGAGCTATAGGAAATAATATGCGTAAATTAAAAAATCTTGCATATTCATACGATATATCAATATAAACCAAAGGCCAATGTGATATGATGAAAAACAATAGAACATCAAAGTTTTATTTTGAAGCTTTATGTACGAATTTTAGTGATAAAGTGCACAAAAGAAACAGTCCAATTTTAAGAGATGAAGTTTAACACCGATTTCAAATAAAAAATACTTAGGATTTCTGCTATAAAAAACAAGGTAACGGCATACAGGAAAATTCATAAGAGCTTTTTTCAAAATATAAAATTCCATAAATAGTTCAAAAGATAGAAAAATAGTGCTTATATATATCTAGCTACTTTCAAAACTTTTTTACATTTCATATTTCGTATTTCATACCATATAATGAAAAATTTAATATGTAAAAAAAAAAAATTCAGCTTTATATGGAACACAAGAAAAATATTATATCATATCATATGACACTTATGAAATTAAAAAACAATCGAAGAAATTAGTCTATTGGACAATGTGAAAAAAGTATGAGTGTTTTCATAAAATGTTTCAAAGACAAATTATAAAAAAATAAAAAAAAAACTGGTCTGAAATTTCAAATGATTCAAAGGAACAGAAATTAAGCATACTAAAATGATACTGCAAAATAAAAAATATACGGGATCTAAATTTTGCAAATAAAATAGTACAGGTAACCATCGCTATTCGCGGGGTTTTTAAAAAAAAAAATCTGCGAATAATAAGATTCGCGAAAAACAAAAATCAATTTTTACGCAATTTACAGCAGAATTAGTAAAATTTGTTCTAGTAAAAATTTTTGTTCAATAAAATTCGCGAAAAATAAGAAAATTAAGCTGTTAGCTTTATAGGAGTTTGATTGGAATCGCGAATACTAAAAAAATCGCGAAAAATGCGAATTTTTCTTTGCTTTATTTACAGTTTATTTAAAAAAAAATCGAAGTTAGTGTTTTCATTTTACGCGAAATTTTCAATAGCTTTTTTTTAAGCTAATTTTAGTCACCTAAATCATTCTATTTATACAAGACCTCAATAAAATATAAATTGTCTGATAAAGCACCTTTTACACATTTAATTTTTATATTTTATAAATTCCTTTAAACTAATAAATAAAATACGAAATTAAGCGAAGCGAAACTAAACGAAGTGAAAATAAACGAATTAAATACAATAAAAGAATTCTTATCATTTCAAATGTTTTTCGATCATAAAATTAAAAAATAAAAAAGTGTGGTTGATAGAATAAAGTAAGTAATATTTATAAACTATACTTCCTAAACAAAATATAAATAAATTATCCTACTTTATACTTTTTAGAATCGATTAATGTATTTTTTTACTAAAAAAATTATCATACTCAAAATTCCTGACTTAATTTAAGAGCTATGTAAAACAAATGTTATAGACGAGAATAGTTTTAATAGAGATTAAACTACAAAAAGAGTTATCTGTTTGATTAGATCATACCATTTTATATTTATTTCATTTTTTTTAACAAAATAATTTTATTTTTAATAAAGTAAATTAAATATTGTATTTGATTTTTTTAACAAGTAAGAAAAAGTTTTATCTAAATTTATAAAAATTTAACATTGTGCTTTGGCTTTTTTTTTTTAAACAGTTTATAATATCGTAGTATGGATGAAGATCTCTTCTGATTTTTGAATTTATAGCTTCTACTCTAAGCTTATTATCGTTGGATTGATCTAAAATAGCTAGCACTTTTTCAATAAGATAGATTACTTTATCTATTCTTGAAATCAAGTTAATATCACTTTGAATTTCATCATTTGAGCTTAGATGATTTTCATTGTTATATAATAAATATTCATAAAATTCATCGTCATCAGAATTTTCGTCTATAAGAGCGTCGTTTATATAATCAAATGCTAGATATTTATAACCTAATTCTGTACCGATATTTAAGCAATCCATTTTTAAATTTGAAATCATGTTGCTTATTTCTATAAAGTTATTGTAACATATCCATGGCATTATATTTCCCCCATAAACCTCTTAAAAACGAGGCTGGTACTAGCTCCCAAGATTCTTAGATAATTTATATCGAATTCATTATCTTAAAAATTTTCCAAAAATCTGATATTGTCTTATTTTCATTGCTTACTGAGTTATTTAGCTTTTCAAAAGTTTTTTTTATATAGTATGCTTTAAATGTAGAAATAATTCCTTGGTCCATAGGCTGGATCAAAGAAGTTGTGTTTGGTGGAATAAAAAGAATTTCTATTCCTTCAACTAGATTTGACAAATATTTGGAATGTACTGATGCATTTACATTAAAAGGGATATTTTAAATCCAATATTAATTTTTTTACAATAATATTTTAGCTCATTCTGGAGCTCATTTTTAAAATACTCAATGAAAATATACTTTTTCATGTAACTTTTTTTTTTTTGAAGACCTCCAAATTACTTTGTGGTCACTTTTTTTATGTTCTTTTAAAGCTCTAGTGGTTTAAAAAGCGTTTATTAACATTGGCTTTAATTTATAATCGCCTGTTGAATTTGATCCTAGAATCAATGTAACTTTATTTTTTATGGGTTTAAACCCAGAAACTGATTTTTCTTCCAGTGAAACATATGTTCTTTTCGGCATACGTTTCCAATAAAGACAAGCTTCGTCGATATTAAATATCTATAATAAAATTAATGTTAAATTATAAATATTTATTTTAATAATAAGAATTTACCTGACAGGGCAGATAATCCCCTTCTTTAATAATTCTATTCAATTCATTAGGGAATTCGCTTGCTGCTATATGATCACCACTCGCTGCTTCTCCAGCAAATTTTATATTATGGAGTCCTTCCCTACGTTTAAAATTTTCAAACCACCAACTATTTGCAGATAAGGTGATATTATCTTCGCTTGGGAAAGCTTCTTTAATATTCTGAAATATTTACTGTGCTTTTTGCTTAATAGATGCTGTTGTAGCTGCAGAATTATTTCTCAACTGTAGTTCTATCCATTCTTTTAGACTTTTTTCCATTTTAGAAATGATCTCACGTCTATGATAAAAAGTCTTATCTTTACTATAACTAGACGAAATTGTATCGAATTTCCTAATTTTTTCAGAATTTCTAATATTATACCTCAAAGTACTTTCATTTATTCCTTTCATTTTTGTAACTTTGGATGCATTGTTTTCATTTTGAAGTGCGTTTAGAACTTCTATCTTTTCAGATATTGACATAGACTTTCTCTTTTTTTCGATTGGGTTTCCATTTAATATACTTAAACAATAGTAAAAAAGTTAAGGAATGTATTTTTATTATAATTATAATTTTAAAAGAAAAACTAGTATTTCAGCTCAATAAAATTTTTTTTAAATACTTTGACTCGACAGAATTGTAGTTATTTTTAGCTTCAATTTATAAAATTTCCAATATCTTTAAAATAAATCTTAGTTTTATTTTTACGCAATTTTTATATTAAAATAAAGTTTATTCGCGAAAAAAAAAAAAATCGCATAAATTAAAAAAGCACAAATTTTGAATTTTCGCGAATCTTGAAATTTTGCGAATAATAAAATCGCGAATAACAAGGGTTACCTGTAGTCATAAAAAATAATAATGCATTCTTAAACAAAATTAAATAAAAGATATTTTTAGAAACAACAACGATAAATTAAAATGACAGATCTAGTTGAGAAATTAAAAAACTTGAAAATGTATATCAAATTTATCGATAGCTTTGTTTAATTAAAAGTATGAAAATAAAAAGTACGAATGCTCATAAATTATAAAATAACCATTTAAAGAACGGTATTAGATCTGTTATATAAATTCGATGAAACTGTATTTATTAAAGTATATATAATATGATCCAGAAATAAGGTTATAAAATTTATCATAAAATTTTGTTAACTAGATAGCATAATTTGTTTTAAATTGAAAGCAATAAAATCAATATACCAAAAGTTATAATATTATGTCTAGAAAAAAATATCTAAAATAATAAAAATAGGGGTATTAAAAAAAACTACCAGAAAGAGGCATAAGTAACAAATGAATGTCAATTGGAAGGATTTGAGAGAATCAAAAAATTGCATAAAATTTGATGTTGTTTGCACAATATAAAAATAGACCTAAAAATTTTACGCATCTTTTGGCTGATTTATAGAGGCGCGACCATAAATTCATATATCTGAATGAATATTATCCAAAAAAAATTGTAGAATACAAATAGTAATACTTCCTGTAGGAAAAAGAATTCACTAAAAATTAGCAATGTTATAAAATAATAGATTTTATCGCAGTTAAAAATCATAGCCCTGAATATTCTTAAATTGTTTATATTAATGGCGGGATTGAATAGGAATTTCGATTTTTCTGCTTTTTTTATTGAAATTTTCTTTTATATTTACTAAAAAAAAAAAAATTTTACCCGCTGATAATTAATATTTTATTCGATTATATACATTATAACACTATTTTTTCTTTTTTTCTCAGAGATACTATAGCACTATATCATATAAAATTGTTTATTCACAAAGAACCTCCCATATATAATATGAATTTCGAAGGATAAAAATCTATTGGAAAACATTAATAAAATTCGTTAAAAAAATAGCTACAGATATCATAAGCATCGAAAAGAAAGATTTTGAATGCTTATATAAAATCAAGCTCGCTTTCCCAAAAAAAAAAATTTTTATATTTAAAAACAATATGTATTGTTAGTATAGCTAATAGAATAATCATTATAAAAAGTTAGACTCGGCTCTCAAGATCTATTTTAAAGACTGAAAGCTACAGTACAGATCTGATAAAAAAGGCGATTTTAAACTTATGTGACCTAAATAATCGAAAAAATCTGTCATAAAATAAGAGTCCTGCAATTTTGTTTATAATCAGGTGAGTCGATGAAAACATAATTCGCCATATTTGCTAAAATTTAGCTGGAATCCATCTGTAATTCCATCTTTCATTTAAAAAACATTTTTAATTAATTTATATATTTTATAATAAAAATAATTAAAAACTAATATAATTTCCAGCCACTAATTAAAGCTTTAATTTTTAACTATATCAGTTCAATATTTTTGAGCTATAAGAAAGTGCTCTCCTGACCCAGAGCCTGATAACCGATAAATGAATAGACGATATTTCTTAAGATAGTCTAAAATTAATAATACACGTTTTTGCTAGTTTACTTTTATTTATGAAAATTAACCAAGGCAGTTTATTAATTTTAGGAAATAAATAAACCTGTTATTTTCCAAATAATAATAATAATAATCCCAAGTTGTTAAAAATCATTTTAAAATCTATAATCAAGTATAAAAGCTTAATACTGCAATATAATAATACTCAAATCATATTTTCAAATGGATATTATTAGCGAAAGAGTTTTAAAAAAATACCAAAAAATTTCTATAACCTGCAATATTTACTTTGGTAAAAATCAATGAAAGTATTCTTTGATTACTTTTTAATAATTATACAAAAAAATTAGCTTAGTATTTTTCTTTTATGTTTTATATTTTCAATTTTCAATTAAAAGTGCAAAAGAATAAATATTTTTTATCCATAATGAGTATATATTTTACTTTTTTACACAAATAGAATTTTTTGGATTGAATAATTATTCCCAAAATTATTTTCATAAAATGAATTAAAATATTTTGATTAATTAAAGCATCGAAACTTTCTAAATCAAAAATAATACAATAACTAGCGTATGATAGAATTAATTGGTCCTTTTATGACATATAATATCTCATATTATACGATGCGAGAAGGTGTATTATATGATTTTTTTTTTTTTGGGTAACGCTATACCGGAAATTTCAAAACCGAAAAAATAAATTAAATATAAGTGGATCGGTTAATTATATTTTTAGAATTTAAATTCAGGACAGGGATTTCATTTCGGATTGGCATCTATACTTTTGGTTTATTCTACTTTCATAAAATAATTTTCGAAAAAAAATTTACTAAGAATAGACACCAATCAAAATTTTTATAATAAATCGAATATTAATAACTTGCAATTATATTAAAAGAAATTTTATAATTGTAAAGGTAATTATAATCAATCATTAGATTAAAAAGTTCAATAATTTTAAATAAAATTTAATGATTCACAAAACCAAAGAGTATTCACATAAAGATGTGAATTTTTATTTTTGATAAAATTTGAAATATTAAAAATTTAATCTTATTAAAGAAACGCTAACAATAATTAAGACCAAAAAAGCTTCCACAAAAAACAAAAATTTTTATAAAAACAGCGTCAAGAGGTAGAAAGAAAGGATATCGAAGAGCTTACATTTGATTAGTAATAGAAAGCTAAACAGAAGTATATGGTTTTTCTTAAAACTTTCATTGTTTTTTTTATCAATTATCAATTCAAAATCCCCTTAATTATTATCAACTCTTTCACTTTTATAAAAAAAATAACCCGAATATAAAACCAAAATTAATTACAAAAAAACTCAAAAAAAAGTCTTATTTTCTTGAATTTTATCTTTAGTTTTAATTTTTTTTAAATTTTTTTTAGCTTTAATCTAAATTTAAACATCTAGAACAAAGAATTTTATTAACAAAGAGTGATGAATTTATTACACATACTTAAAGATAATTCTATTAATTCTTCGATGAATTCAGATTCTTATACATATTTATAAAGTAGCTCTGTTAGCGAGATGTAATTTTACAGTCGTTATTAATCGATTTGCAGCAAAATAATTGAAAAAATAACAATAATTATGTAATGATTCTGAATTAATTATAACATTAATAGTTGCTTTGTGATATATAAAAAAATGAAAAGTAACTGAAATTTGATATCTAATGTAACTATTATTGTTAAAGGTCAGTTATTAAAAATTAAAAACGGTACTAAAGAATTCTGTTAATAATTTAAAGTTTGTATACTTTAACGTGATATGATATTCAAAAAAATTTTTACAAGGTAAAAATTATAACTATATTATTTTTTTTACAACTAAAAAATTAATAATACTGAAATAATTACTTTAGCTTTTTCTTATTATATCATCCTAAAAAAATATATAAAATGCAATTAAACCCCAAAATAATAATAATAACATGACAAAATACTTCAAAACACTATACTCAAAAAACTATTAACCTTTTTATAAAATTATCAAAAAAAACAATGAATTTAAAGCCAGAAATTTTGAAAAAACAGATATTCGATTCTAAATGTTCTAATAGTGTATAAGCTGATAAAATAAACTACATTCAGTCCAAAATAACTATCCATGTATACAATTTAAAGTAGTTAAGATAATAATTATCATTTTTCGACAAAATAAATGTAATTGGGTCTCCGAAACAAATTTTGCCATTTTAATATTATCTATTGCGAATTAATATTTGGTTTAATGAGCTTTTATTTTAAATAAATAATGATATTTTATTGGTATGTAAAAAAATAGAAATTATGTAGCAAAGTAAACTAAAAAAACGGTATCGATGGTTCAAGAAATAAAAAAAATTAATATTTTAATACAAATATAATCCTCTACTAGTGTTCTGGATGCATTTCTATAGATAAATGAGCCAATCTATTAATAGAGAGATCTTTATAGTCATTTCTTCAGGTATTCTGGACGATTAATGCGTCAATCAGTCTTTTAATTGGTCAATTTTCTTAAAATAGAATTCTTTGAGATAATTCAGCTCCTAATCAGAGCCTACATCTAACCAGATTAATAAAAAATATGATCCTAATTAATCTTCTAATTTATCTATCTGGTTCTACTACATTAATCTGCTAAATGGTTGAGATATGAATTAATACTGAAATCTGGATTTGACAAAATATTTTTTTAAATGTGTTAAACCGTGAAGTTCCCCCTGTTTCTAGGTGTTCTTTCTCTGGTATTGCTGTCCTCCGAATCGATGATCTTTATCATAACTGTCATCCCATCAAGTATAGTGTAAATTTACTTGCAATTTACAACAATGAAATTCATAAAGTAACCACTCAAGTCTACATCAATGTAAATTTTTTCTCTTAGGAAACTTTAATTTGTTTTTACTTGATATTAACCAATCATAATTAAATTTTATATATCTAGAATCATGAATGAATAAGTAAAAATTATAATATTAATATTGACTTCTTATAGTCTATAAAATAATCTATAAACCCATATTAATATTTTAATACTATATTATATAAAAATCAAATAAAAAGAAAGAAATTTATTATAACTGTAGGTAAATTTTACAATTTTAAGAATTTAAAGCATTTAGAACAAGAAAAAACTTTATTTAATTATATAAAATCAATTTTTTTTGAATACTTGTATTTATTTCAACTTTCCAAAAAAATTTTAATCACCTAAAACAGTTAATTTACCAAGAAATTAAAATTTATAATGGAAACATGATTTAGTTGAAATAATTAATATTTTACATGTTTCAAATGATATAAGGAAAAAAAATAATCCATTATAATAAAAAAAAATTTCACGCTATAAAATTAAATTCTAATTTTATCCAAAAAACAATAAATTTAATCTTTAAAATCGTGTCATTCAAATAATATAACAAAAATCTAGTAAAAAGTACTTGTTAAGTAAAATGAAAGGAAAAAAAATTTTTTTTACTCGCTTGAAAGTATGGAGTTTTTTAAAATTTAATTATTGATAATTTAATCTAAATAGAAATAAAAATATATTTAATATGAGATTCTAGGAAAAAGATCCAGATTCCTAAATTCATTATTTATAAATCAATTATGTTGGTTACAAATAAACATAACTCTACTAAAATATTTCAATAAATAATTAGTAGATTGTGTTGTATTGTCAAGTACCTGTCATTATAAATATGATTTTAAATTTTGATACTTTTATTAATTAATCCAAAATACGCGGGTCTTAACTTCAATACTTTTATAAGTTGTGCTAATTAGTAACCCTAGTTTTAAGGAATTAGGATTTTTATTTTATTTTATTATTTTAGCTTTGTAAAAGAATTTTATAGTTTTTTTGAATTAAGTAGGAAAGCTTTTCTTGATACGCTAAAAAAATTTTTATTTTTCAAAACAGTTTATTTTTTAATTGAGAGTCAATATTTATGTATTAAATTCCCACAATTCCGGATAATTGCTATTAGTGATTCACCTTTCGATGTAGTATGGGAAAAAAATTGCGATCAATTCCAATCTGTCATAGATAAGCTCTATTACATTAATTGAGTTTAAATTAATGACTTAATTTAGTTGGATTATATACTGTTTGATTATTAATTAGCTGATTTATTGAAATTTTTAATATTTATATTTTTGTAAAATAGCATTTAAAAGCAAGAATTTATGTTTGAATTAAAAATAAAATAATTGGCCAATTTTTTATAAAACAACTTAATATTGCTTAGCTAAATAGTTAGTAATTATCTAATAAAATTTATTTACCGCATACTCTGAGACGCTCATTTTACAAATATTTATCACCAACACTAGGGCGATCTTTAATGTTCTTAAGAACCGAAGGTTCACTCAAAGATAGTGCTAGATCAATTTGGCCACGCATAACTTTATTGATAGATATAAATACATTTAAAATAGTAAATTTTAGGTCTAATAACAAAAATGTAAGATGTATAAAGTCACTCAGAGCATCCAAGTGTATAGTTATTCAATTATAAAGCCCAATTTAATACTATAAAAATTTTTTTTAAAGAATTAATTATAAAAGCGAAAATATACTAGTATCAATTAAATACTTCGACAGATTAAACATCATCAAGAAAACTATGAGTATCATCAAAGCAAAAACTAGGTTTTCACAGAATGTTAGGCATGAAGAGAGTTATAAAGACAGGGCTAAGGTTTGACTCAAACTGAAACTGAAACTAAGACCAAGACAAAGACCAAGACCAAGACCAAAGATAGTGATATTTATTTAATATTATAGTGATATTTATTTGAGGGATTCTTAACGAAGAGAGCACTTTTAGGCATAAAGAGTTACAGTGTAAAAGTATCAAATTATAAATCTGGCCAATAATTAGCAGTTAATGCATGAATGATGATTAAACCTAATTATTGGACAATTAATATTCCTTCTATAATCTTACTTGCTTAAATAAAATTCCCTGCAAAAACAATCACAAATGAAATTGGTTAATTTTTTTTTTTTTATCAAATAGTTTTACAGTATTTCGTTCATGTAAAAAAAGAGCTGGTAAAATTGGGTTAAAGTGCAAAAAAGAATGTAGTAACATATCAGCAATAAATATATAGTGTACATAAAAAAGTTATAATGTATAACTATAACATATCAGATGAAAAGTATATGTATATACTATAAAAAGTTAAATTTTTTGTAAAAAAATCAAAAATTTTAAATCGCTTAAAATTAAGTTTGCTGTTTTCA
>LSSN01000535.1:1512-43253 GCA_001970855.1 Smittium culicis | reverse complement strand
TATTCGATATTTCTCTTTCATTGGATTCAAATGTTAAAAACTTGGGAACAGAGATTAATTTTAAATATAAAATAAGCTTTTTTTCGAAATTATACGTTCTGTATTGTAAAATAAATAAAAAATAACAAAATTATTGGCTAAATTTTAGAAATTTTAATTTTAGATAAAATTAAATTAAACGATTTAATATGTATCACGATATTCCAAAAATTATATATGGTTTTATTTTTAAGACTATAACTTTTTATTCGTCTTCATTTGGCTATTTTTATATTAATTATTAATTTCGTAAAGCATTTTCCCAAAATTTGTTCTGAAAAAAGTAATTTACCTTTCTAATATTATTTTTTTAAAAAAATCATAATATGAATGATTCTTTATGAAGAGTCCATTTTATAGCGTGAAGTGTTACAGTGTATATAATTTCATTTTAATTAGAACCAAATAAAAAAAAAACGGTACTTTTATTTAGATAATAAAAATCCTTAATTGAAATGAATAAGTGGAAAAATCAAAATGCCTTTTTACTTCACCCAATAATATTTTCAATATCTGAATTACCAAGCCAATAAAATTATACTGCAGCAATGTGAACTCTTTGATCAGAATCCCCAATATGGTAAAAATATACTATTTTAACTGGCACAAATTAACTTATAATAAATAAAAAGTGGTTGATTAGATAGTTTTATATAAATTACAGTTTTTTATTAAAAAAATAGTCATATAATATATCTTTAAAATAATAATTATTAAAATAAATATAGCGTACACCCTCTTATGTTTTACATTTAATTAAATTTATATATTTATAATGACTTTTAAATCGATATTCGTGTATTATTTTCACGTTTATAGATTTGATTATTTAAAAATTCCCAGAAACTATAAAGCATCTTAAACTAAGAAGACTTTTTTCAGAAACTTTTATTTGTAGTTCCTTTTAGATTTATAAAATTATATTTTGTGAAATCTCTTACAAACACCCAACTTTGTTAAATGGATATATGGGATTTATAAATAGTTCGTGGTTTAGAATCTTCTAAAAAAATTAATACTATTCGAAAAATTAGTAATAATATCAGCTATGTATAAATTATTTTTAAAAAAAAACTTAATAATAGATACAAATTTTATATTGAAATTTGTTTTTTATATTATAATTTAATTTTATTTACACCAAATACCAACAAAAAATTTCAACTAGAGAATAATATAAAAACAAAATTAATTTTAAAGTTATTCTGATTTTTTTGAGCATATTCGAACAGTGATTCTTTATGATGCTTTATTTACTCCGGTTTTATAAAAAAATTCAGTTTAAATTATAATTTAATAATAATAGTAAGATTTTTTTTTATAAATTCGCCAGTATTAACGATTGAGTAATGTGTTAAATATGGTTATAATAAACCTATAAAAACTTAAAGCTAAATTATGAAATTATACTTTTTCACAACAGCCCTACTCTCTCTTTTTCTTTATAATATTGATTAAAATTGATTTATAGTTGCATTGAGTTTAAATTATGGAGAACATAATTTTTTTAATTGTTTATTTTTTATATAGCATGGAATTTGATTTTGATGTTTAATTCCTCTCTATTCATGTTTTTTTATTGTGGTATAAACCTTATATTATTACTGTAGAAAGTTTTTTGGCGGCTAGATATTGCAATAAATAACCTTGAATTAAATCGAGTCATAATTTGAATCAAAACTTATAAAATAAATATATATAATCGATAGTATAAAAGATAAATGTGAAACTAGTAGATCTTATTAGTTTTGTAATTTAAAATAAGTTTTACGACTTTTATTATTAGTTAAGATATTTCAATTTTTTTTATCAATGGTTGTATTTAATTTCGTGGTTTAAAATTAAAATTTTAATAGCACGGATAAATAAAAAATGATAAGTTTAGTTAAAATAGAATTATTAATATTCACAATAGAAAAATTAATTATAATTAATCAAAGTATTTTGGATAATAATTTTGTCATAAAAAAACATTAAATTTTGAATTTACGTCGCTATAAATCTATTTTTTGCTAAAATATAAACTTTTTAAATTGATTTTTATTTCATATGCTATATTATTCTGGTTAATTTAAATGTCTTGACATAATTTTTTTAAAAAAATTGAATCTTATTCTTATAATACTGATGATAAATATTTTTAACTTAAATTCCAACTATTTAATATTTTTTAGCAGGAAATTCTTATATAAATAGATATTTTATATACTAATTTCTAAAAATAATGATTTACGTTTGTTGGTACGAATTTTCAAAAAATATAAGCCTCTTGGATTTTTACGAGTTGTTTCAATTAATATTAAATATGATAAAAATATTTAATTTTATAATTTTAATGCCTTATGTTATTATTTTGACATATTTTTTTATTTTAATAAACATGCGAGATATTAAAATATTTTATATTTTAAATGATATTTCATCTTCAACATATTTTTCAAGTATTATATTTGGTAAATTAAAATAATTAGCGCTATTTTTGAAATTATTTACATCAATTTTTTCCTGGAAAGCTATTTATGAATTTATATACCTCCAAAAATATTGATACTGAATATTCAGAGTTTTATTCTAAGCCAGGAAATTAGATTTATTATACTTATATTTTTATTTTTAGTCTGGAATACGTAATTTATATTCTTATTATGTATCTAAAAAGAATATTCTGAAATATTTTTATTAAAATTATACAAAAAAAAAGAAAAAATTAGAGCTATAATTTAAAAAATAAATAATAATTTTTCTAGAAAAAAAATTCTTTATCTTTTATAAATTTATTTTATAAGAATGAATAATCTCATGAGCTAGATTTTAGTTTTTTAATTTGGTATACAAATTTTTGAAAAATACATACATATATTTATAATATTCGATTCAGCTATAAAATAAATATAATTGAGATTTGATTTCTTTGTTTCATGTCTTAATAAATGTCAAAATAGTCTCAAAAAATTTTTTTATTTTTAATTTAGCGTTATATTTTTTACAAAATAAATTGGATAAGTATATTGGTTTAATTAGGGCTCCAAACTAAATATGAAATATTTTAACACTAACATCCGATAAATTTTTGAATTTTCAAAATTTATCATCATTTAAAATTTTATTCACTCCTTAGCCAAAATAATATTTTTCTTTTATTTAATATCAAATTAAAATTTGATTAAATATTTTATTTTCTAAACTATTAAAATAAGTACTATACTTTTATATCTGTAGTTTAAAAATCTTGTAAATAACCCATAAATAAAATCTAAAATATTTTGTAAAATTATTTTCAACGATATATTATTAAAGCTTTACAATTTTTTTTATTTTTTATGTAGCATTTTTTATGCGAGTATTATTCTTATAATTCTGTTAATTGTTTGAAACTTTTTTTAGTAAAAATTTCATATAAAAACTAAATTTTTATCATTAATAATTAACTTTCGTTTTTTATTCTTTATACCGTTTGATCATTCACAAATTAAAAATTATTTTTAGTATCATTCTCCACAAAACTAAAATCTACTCATCGATACAACTATTAAAAATTAAACGGTAGAGTTGATTTATATATTTTAAAAACACAATTTTTAGAAAGAAAAATCAATCTAACTTAAAAAATAACACCACTGTTCCTTCAAAAACATTCCAATTTTAGAGAAAAAAAGTGATTAAATTGAATATAATAAATTCATAATGTTCGATTTATTTGGGATTTAACAAAAAGATCAACCATATAATATGAATGTATGTTTAAAAAAAATAAAAAAATTTTTTATTTAAAACTCTAGAATTACATGTCACACTGTTTATAGGATTAAATTGAAATTAAAAAGATTTTTTTTTATTATTTTATTTTATTTTATTTTTTTTAAATTTTGAATTTTGAATATAAATATTTGAATTTGTATTTTAATTTAATGCGTTATTCTTAATTTGAATTTTTGCTAGTGTATATATTCTTTATTTTTTTATTTCAATTATATAATTTTAAAAAAATTCAATGTTTTAGTGCATATGCGACTTAACTTAATATTTTTTATATGATATTGATTAACTAGTTTTAAATTCATCTGTATTTGAAAAGTATAGGAAATCAAATCAGATTTTATCTGATAATATTTATTTAATAGATAATAGCTTTTTTAATTTATAGAATTCCAAAATAGCTAATTTTTGGGAAAAAATCTCATTAATTAGATACATTTGATAAATTAATAATAAAAGAAAAATTTGTATCGGGTTCTAATCGCTATCATATAATTTTGAAGATAATATTATCATTATATTATTTATAAAATATTGCAATCTATATAATTAATTTTTTATTTCTATTATTAATTTTAAAGTCAAATCAATTTAAAATTATTCTCATTTCCCATTATTTTACAACAGATATTAAATTCTATTTTTATTAAATTTATACACGATTTATTAAAATTATACATATATTTACTTATTCTATCATTATTTAGTATCATGTATTTATTTTTATGAATATACAAGGTTTATTCAAAAAAATTTCTCATATATTCTATAATTATATTTTAAATATGTTTATTACAGACATATTTCATCGAAATATTTATACCTTAAATATTTTTTTAATTCTATTTGTAACTTTAGAGAATTTAATTTTCAAAGTGAATATTATTTTATTCTCCGTGTATATTTACAATCTATTATTTTCTCCAATTACTAGAGATTTTTTATCTTTGAATAAAACATTATGAGTATTAGTAAATTTATACACCAATTTTATCAAGGTTTTTTTTCCTAGAATGATTTCGAATAGAATTTTTTTTTTTCTGAACGATTTTCAGCTATCTTCAAAACGTTTAATGAATTTGATTTTTCTCATAGTATTAATTTTTTAGCTTTGAGAATTTTATTTTTAAGAAATATCATCCTAGATACTAAATACGCTATATATAAATACAATCATAATTATTATTTTTGACTCTTCTCTTTGCATGATTGGTTATTTACGTAGCTAATTATTGAAAGGATGGTTTAGCTTTATGATTTTTTTTCAACTAAGTTAATTTATTTTAGTGTTTCACTTTAGCTAGCAACGTTAATAAACGTATTAATACTGAACTCAGAATCTGTATATTACCCCTTTAAAATAACTTTTTATATTCTCAGGATTATTTTCTCGGTGTAACTTGACTTTAATAACCAGGCTTTGGGATTTTTTATTCTTGTCCAATTTTTTACATCAAGCACAAATAGAATCAGAAATTATTTGCCTAATACTATCTTTTTTACCACATGAATATATACTAGTTTTGTAGTATATTAATTTAAAAACTTACATTTTTTCATAAGCGTATCTCCTTAGATCCGTGTTTTTTAATTTTTAATTTTATTAGTACGATACCAATAATATAAACTACGCGGTAAAGTTTGCCAAAAAATATTAAAGATGGTTCAAGGCATAAAAAAAATAATATTCTATCAAAAATAAATTCATCTGCCAGTATACTAGCTGCGTAACATAAAGGGAAATTCTATCAAACTACCAACCGAATGATCCTTTCAGACATTGCTTTAAATAGGTTGAATAGCGGAAGTTACTAACAGTCATTCAATTAATATCGTTCCAAAAAAATTGAATTCTTTGAGATCAATGAACTCATATTCAGAGTCTAAATCTGACAGGATTAATAAATAACAGTCTCCTACCAAAGCGTGCGACTAACCAAGCTAGCAATTATAAAATAATCTGCTAAACGGCTATGAAATGTATTGCTGTCAATTGTTGGACTTGTGCACAGGCGCTTAGATTCGTTTTTAGATAGCTTTGAATCTTGGTATATATTTATTTGATTAAACCAATCATAAAAAATAAATGCTACGTATATTGTATGTATAATTAGCGATTTATATTAAGTGTTTTAATCCTTTTACATATTCATAGGATTCTTGAGATGATAAAATTTTATAACTAATTTAAATTATAGTATGTTATAGCTTCAATATATCTTTTAATTTTTCAAAAATGCATTTTTATACTCCAAATCATAGCAGAACTCTTTTTATACCGCTAAATTCCTCTTAAATATAATAACTTTTTGTTCTGTCAAATAATTTTATTATTCTAAATAACCAAATTCAGCTTTGATCGCAATTAATTAAGATAAAAAAAGCTAAAATATAAAATTTTTAAGCCTTTGATAAAGTATGAGAAATGTAAGAACAACTGTTTTCGTTTGATATATATATTAATTTAGTGTATATTTGATGTATATTTTGTAAAAAAAATTTAAAAAAAAATTTATTGTGATATATTCTTTGGATATTACTCAATGAAAAAATCAATTGAACCATATCATAAACTTGAGCTAGAGACGATAAAGTATAAAGTTAATATTTACACATTAGAATAGAAATCTATAGAAAAGTTTTATTTGCCGGAATTTACCGAAAAAAAAAACAAAGAAAAGAATTTCCCTATTTTTATAGTAAATTACGAAAAAATTCTTTAAAATTTTCGGGTTTGAAAATAAAAGAATCGCACGAACTAACAAAATTTTTAGCGATCAAAAAATTATAACGATTATGAATAACCTTTATTATAGGCAGAAGTTTCAATACTCAATGATTTATCTTACTTTGGTTTCTTTAATAGCTCATAATATTGTAGATATAATTTTGAATTTATATTTTAACTCGAATATTTACTTTGGTATTGATTTATTTTATATTCATAAACACCATTTTTTTGTGATTTAGCCATACATTCGGTCTCCGATATTGTGGTTGGTACTTGATTTTTTTTCCAAATTAAGGGTACTATTATTTCGTTAGATTATATATAGGATATGTTTCCTAAGGTGGATTTTCATTGTTATACATGTAAATTATTCACTGTTATTTATTTCTTGGTTTTATTACCACAATAAATAGATATAAAAATATTCTGATATAAAGCGGTAATAGCTTTTTGTTTTGCGCTTTCAACCAATAATTTAATGCAGGAGAATGAAAAGTGTCTGCCTTATTCGATAAAAATTTGATTGGAGTATTGATAAGACAGGTTAGAAATAGTGATGGTATTTTATACAAAGTTTATCAAATATTAAAAGTATTTAACACAATAATTCCAATGCTTTACGTTTTCGCCTTCACGAGTTTAATATTAAATATATTGAATAAACAATAAAAGCGAGCATAGAAACGAGTCAATGGGTTGTAAATAGATATTTTCAGCTTTAAGAACAAGGCGAAACAGACTGAGATCAGTGTGAAAAATTCACCCCGCTCTCAGCTCTACAAAATAATAATTAGTATACAGATTAACGGTAGAAAAGTGTACTTAGTTCGAATGAATTCGTATCCAATGTCGGTAGCAAGCTTTCTCAGCATAGGCTCAATTTATTTATTTAGTTATTGTAAACAAGTGTAGCCAAACGCTATATTGTATATGAAAACACATTAAAATAATCAATGATATTAAATTGAATGTAAGCTCTAAACTATTTTAGAAATAATAGCTTGAAAGTGAAATGCAAACTTGAAAAATTAAAATGTTTTAAGGTTCAAATAATTATTTACTGAAATTTCAAGGAATGGGATTGGTTTAAAAAGTTTTTAGAAGTGAATTGCTTTCCATTAAAATATTTAATATTGTTTAGGGTAAAATGCTCATAAGTTGAATTGAAGGATAAGTTTAGAACAAAAAGATTTATAGTTCTATAGTGGCTTTGTGGATAATTGTTAAATGTGTTAATAGCAATTTATATTTATAAACCCGTAGTATATACTCATGCCATTAGTCACAAAAAAGAATCTTTGAGTTAATAGAGTGGTTATTACTAGAAATTATAAGAAATCTTGCAGTAATTTTGAAACTTTTTCTTGTTAAGTCAAATGATTTATTTACCAATTGTGGTAAATATCCAATAAGACCAAAAATATCAAATCGTCAAATTCCGCAGGTTTAAATATCAATAGCACTTTTTTCTAAAGTATATTGCCATAAATACTATAAAAAAACACAATAAACAGTATTTTTTGTTTCTTCTTAGTTAGCACAAACGGAAAAAAAAAAAAAACAACAACAGAAAAAGCAAAAAAAGGAATCATGGGCGTTACAGTAGATATAATTTCGCCAGGGGATGGATCCAACTTTCCAAAAGCCGGCGACAAGTTGTCGATGCACTATACAGGAACTTTTGAGGACGGCAATAAGTTCGATTCATCACGCGATCGCGGCTCGCCTTTTGTCTTCACTATTGGCGACGATCAAGTTATTAAGGGCTGGGAAGAAGGTGTTGTGAAAATGAGTTTGGGCGAACGTGCTAAGCTTACTATTACTGGAGATTACGCATATGGTCCACGCGGGCACCCAGGAATGATCCCACCTAATGCCACCCTCATCTTTGACGTTGAGCTTTTGAAAATCAACTAAAAATTTTTTTTGCCATATTTTCTTATATTTATATTTTATACGTAACTGGCTCAGTATCGAATAAACCTATTTAACCCTTTCAGGAGCGGTTGGCTTTTTTTGAACTACTAAAACTATCCAACCAAATGGAAAACTGATAAATTAGTATAAAATTATAATATTTTATTGTTTATTTATTCTTTTGTATCCAATAACTAATAACTTATATTAGGAATATCCTATTATTATTTTTAATATAGTTTAAGAGCGTTGGCCCCTGAAAGAGCTAAAATAAAAAAAAAACACAAAAAGATAGGTAACGCTCCTTAATTAAATATTTATTTAACTTTGCACTTTGCTTTTTTTCTTATTAACATGAATTATAATGGGTTCGAAAATCGGCCAGATACCAAATAGTACTATTTATAAATTATGCTCAGGGCAAGTAATTGTAGATCTTGGAACAGCAATAAAGGAACTGCTCGAAAACAGTATTGATGCAGGATCCACCGTAGTAGGTATCTTCACCTTTAGTTACTTTATCGATTATAATTTCTTAGCATTTTTATTAAAATGTAGAAAATATAAATGTAATATTTTCTTCATTTATTATAAATTCGACAAAAAAAAAAATTTGAAAAATGCTTTCGATTAGATATTAAGCTAAAAAATTACGGTCTTGATGGAATAATAATTTCTGATAATGGCACTGGAGTTCACAGCGATGATTTCGAAGGATTATGTACTTATTTTTCTCACCTTTAACAGCTACAAGCTAATGCTTTTATTTCTAATTTTTACGCCGTTTTTGAATTTTTTTTTAGGTAAAAAGAGCTGGACTTCAAAATTAGAGACTTTCGAAGAACTAACAAGTGTTTCAACCTTCGGCTTTAGAGGAGAGGCTCTAAGTTCATTAAGCGCAGTTTCTGACATTACTGTAATAACCGCAACTTCAGAAACTACTCCGTCTTCTTCGACTATTGAATACAATAACACTGGTGAAATTAAATCAATAAAAAAATCTGCAAGAGAGGTAATTTAATTAATGGCCGTATATAAATCACAAAATTTTTGATATCTGCAATACAATTCCTTTTTAAAAAAAATATGGATTTTGTTTTTATTTCTTTTCTAGTTTACCAATTTAATCATTGTTTTTAAAAATAATCTTGTAAATATAGAAAGGCACCACCATTTCTATAAAAAATCTATTTAAAGGATGGCCCGTTAGACTTCAAGAATTCAAAAAAAATTTAAAGCGCGATTTCTCTAAATGCATTTGGTATGTTGAGCAATACGCCATTGTAACAGACAAAGTTCAAATTTCATTATTTAATCAACCTGCAAACAGGTACAGTCTTTCCAACCTTTTTCTACTAACTTCTAATACAAATTTCACTATTTAGCCTATATCTTATTATTATTCTCACACATATACGTTGGAATCTGTAATTTTTTAATTTTTTTTATTGCCGTTTAATTTATTAGTGCTATGTCTCTAGTATTAAGAACCCAAAAATCAATGGAAATGATAGATAGAATCGGTGGAATATTTGGAAAATCTATAAAGGATAAGCTTTACCCCATCGATGAAACTGTTACAAGTGTTGAAAAGTAATTTTATTTAATTTATAATATTTATCTAAAATCAGTTACCCATACACAGTTCACTGATAATTTAGTAATAGTATAATTGTTTATCCAGTATATCTTTTTCCACAAAAAAAATCTCTACTATTTAATACTTTATAGCCCAGAAGTATCTTTTAAGGTTAAAGGGTTTATTTCAAGTCCAATGCCAAATTCTGGTCGTAATTCATCTGACAAACAGTATATTTATTTAAATGGGAAACCATGCGAAGTTCCAAAGGTTTTATATTTAACTACTCATACTCAATATTTATTATAGAAATTAACTTTTCTCTAATATACTTTATAGCATTACTTTATTATAAATTTAACTAATTTCATTTTATAATTGATATAATTTTTAGATTAAAAAGGTTATTAATGATGTATACAAAGAATTTAACCCAATACAAAATCCTGTCGCAATTATTTTAATATCTTTGCTACCAGGTAGTTTTTTATTCTATTTATTTTTTAATATTCGGCGGTATCCATGTTTATATATTCACTTATAAATTAGCATTTATAGCATCTTTATTTATAAATTCTTGAAAAAAAAAAATTAAAAACATATTCATACATTAAACTAGGAAATATCGACTTTAACGTAAGCCCAGATAAAAGAAGCGTTTTCATTAAACACGAGCAAGAGTTAGCGGATTTTATATATGTAATCCATTCACTAAATTAATAAACACGCTTTTAAAGCGTTTAGAATTAATTATATTTGTAATTTTTTTTTGAAATATATTCTTTATATAATCATTTTTTCACATATTTAGGAAACTTTAAGGAAGACTTTTATACCATCCAAGGCAACTGTAAAAGCTTCACAGCAATCGTCCTCTTTTCAGCAATTATCTCTTTCATCTAGTAAATCACAAAGTTCAAGCAGCGATCCAAAAGTCATTTATGATTATGCTACAAACAGTGTTAGTTATGATGATAGTTCAAGTGGTATCACGCCAGTATCTACAAATGAAATTAAAGTTGGAAACTTATATTTGGAATCTCCAAAAAGAAAGAGAGACGCAGTATCTGACTCCAATAAATCTGAAAAGACTACCAAATCTTTACTGTCATACATTAATCCACATTTTGAAGAAAAAGTTAACCCGCCACCTTTTAGCCTTGGCGAAGAAAGTATCAAGAACAGTGCTCCGGAAAAAATTCCAGAATCCAGAAAAAGCAAAGCAGAGCCTGTAACACCAATAAAGTCAAATCATTTGATTCCTGAGCCAAATAAGCCTAAGAAATCTAACAATTTATGCTTCAATAGAACAACTGCAGTCTCTTTTAATTTCAATAATGTTGAATTAAATTCTAGAATTTCTACAAATTTAAAACTTCTTGGAATTAAAAAAACCTTAGCTTCAGCAGCCAAAAATAAAACTTCCGAAACTGATGGTAGTTTGCCAGCATGTGGTATATCCAACCTTGATGCTGAGAGTGCTGCATTAGCGCTAAGCAGAACAATAAACAAGTACGATTTTAAAAAAATGAAGGTTATTGGTCAATTTAATCTTGGATTTATTATCTGTTCACTTGACGGCGATCTCTATATAGTTGACCAACATGCATCAGATGAAAAGTACAATTTTGAAACTTTGCAGCAAAAGTCTGTTATTTCATCTCAACCGCTTATAATGTAAGTTCCAACATTCACGCTTATTTTTTATATACACAACCTCGTTTTATAAAAATGCAAAGATCTTTTTATATTATCATACCTTGATTATGCAAAAAACGGATTAGATTATAGCAATTAAATCGTATAAAATTGTATTTTTAACTTTCTACTGTTAGACCAATGACGTTGGAACTTAGTATTGCAGATGAAAATTCTGCTTTTGAGCATAAGGATATTCTTGCAAAGAATGGGTTTGTAATCAAAGAGAATTCAGAGGCATCTCCCGGTTACAGGGTTCAGTTACTAAGTCAACCGTTCATAGACAAGTCGCTATTTACAGCATCTGGTAAGTTGTACATACATTTTTTATAAAAAAAATAAAAAAAGATATAGATAAATATACTCTTTTATCAGTAAAAAAAATAATATAAAAAAGACGAAGAGTTTATCTGACAATACGATATTTTTTGAAATTAGATTTAAAAGATTTAATCTCGAACTTACAGGAGAATCCATCTGAGAATACAAGGTGTGCGAGGGCAAGAAACGTATTTGCTTCAAGAGCATGTAGAAAATCGATTATGATCGGAGATCCACTAAGTAGCAGCCAAATGAAAAAGGTAAAAATATATGGAAAGATAATCATCCTGCACTTGACTAAATTTTTTTTTAAAAAAAAAAAATGGCCTGCTTGTTATACATATTTACTAAAAAAAAAAAAAGAGAAAAGAGGAGCGAGATTTATTAATATATTTTTTGTTATACGGTTTGAACATAATTAATAAAAAACCTTTTTTTTTTTTTTTGAAGGTTGTATCGAATTTAAGCGGCTTGGACCATCCTTGGAACTGTCCGCACGGGAGGCCGACGTTGAGGCATTTGACAAGACTTGATGAGCTGATAAAGTCAGAGCAAATGACGTATGGCGGGTGCAGACTTGATGAAAAGCCTAAACTAAAATGGAACGGGACTTTGTTTTCATAAAAAAAACGCAGGATTTATTTTTATTTCAAAATATATATATATTATTCTATTTAGCTTGAGGTCTATCTTTCATATTTTGTTATATATATAATGAGATGAGGATTTAATATAAGCAAGGTATTGGGTTTAATATCAAGCACGATACTCGAAAAATTGTATTTAGTTTTAATTTTAGTTTTGGTATACGAGCAATTTGGCTTACACGAGTGCTGGATATTCAAAATTTTATGATAAGAGAGGTGAATATGAGAAAGGTAAACTAACTTGGATTTTATTAATAATATAAGGGCATGGGGTTTGTATTTGTGATGTTCAAGGTGTATTTGATGATTTATTTGGAATGGTGACGAAAAATAAAAAAAGAAGGTATAATTGATAAACAAAATTTTATGTTAGCCTTTTTTTAATAAAAAAAAATAAATGGTATAAAGGGGGGGGGAGGAAATCAAGATTTAGGCAGTACGTCTTTTTCTAAGGAAATTTAGAGTTGTGATAATATATTTAGTGATAATTTCTTTGAACATTAGGACGAGGGCTTGGGTGATGAAGGCTTTAATGATCTGGATTTGCATGCCTAAGTACCAGCCCTTGATTCCGTGGAGTTTGTAGAGCTTTTTGAGGACGTCGAAACTGCCCTTGTAAATGACATCGTCGCCATGCCTTTCGATTTCTTCCTTGGTGGGCGTCCACATGAGGCGCGTTTTGGCGCTGATGTACGGGAACGTGACGACGGTAGCGACGACTTTGGAGATCGCGCCAGCGGCGAACGCTTCGGAGGCGGTGAGGAAAGCTGAGTGCCCGCGCTTGCGCCTGATGATGAACTCCTTGATCTTTTCGAAGAGGCCGTACGTGATGGCCGGGTTCGAGCAGAGGATCATTGCAGGGCCGAAGCCCTTGAAAAGGCCGGCGGGGCCGTCGTTCTTGACGATATCGCGGACGATCGTGCTCCATGGTTTCGGCGCCTCCGTGTAGGTCGTCTGCTGCCTCGTCGCTATTACGCTCAGCGGCAAGGTCACGCACTGGCACAGCATGCCCGCGAGCGCACCAACAGCGAGTTCTGTAGGCGTCGACAAACTCACCGAAGTGAGTGCGATCTTGCTCTTCTTGATAAAGTAGTTCTGGATGTTCTGGCGCAGGCTCGAGTAAATGTAAAAGTAAATGTACCCGTTCAAACCCTGATTGACCATGTTGGAGGATAAGCCTTTATAAAACCCGAGCGGGCCTTCAGTCGATAAGATCCCGACGATTTTTTCGTATATTGTTTTTTTAACCTTTAAATCGTGTGTATTATCGACTTGGATTCTGACTTTGAGTCTAAAAAAAAAAAGTTAAACGGGTTGATTAGAGGTGAAGTTAGTAGGCTAAAAGATAGCTTATCGGGAAGTGAAATGAAATATGAGTAGGTAAGTATAGTAATGAAAGGGGGAGGGGGGAAGTGGGGACTTACGTGTCAAGCGGGTAAATAATCATAAGAGCGACGACAGAACTTACAGAGCCCGAAAGCGCGCTGATGGCGGGAGTCACAGGTATATCTTGAGACATTTTTAATTTATTATTATTGTATATATTTAGCTAATAAAGTATATTAAAAGGTGTATTACAAGTAAAATTCAACTAGTAAAAAAAAAAAAACAGTAAGCAAGCAAGGTGTTTAATTAGGTATAAATACGTTTAAGCTATAAAACTAAAAAAAAAATCCAAATAAGTGTATGTATGAAGAAGAGGTGGGTGAGCGGTATAGATAATACAAAAAAAAGATAAGAGGTAGGCCTTAAATCTATAGAGAGGGCAATAAATAAAATTGAAAAAGAAGGGGGTGGAAGAGTTTGGCAGGAGCAATGGAAGAGGCTTTTATGGCATTAAAAGTTACAAATAATATATCATAAATACACTTTTTAAAGATGTGTGTAGTTTATTTATTTTTTTGTACAAATAATAAATAACAAAGCAGACATTTACAAGAATCAGCATCTTTCGACCCCACTCAATTTACACAATTTACACAAAACCCATAAAAATCCACAAAAAAAAAAAACTTTACTAATCTCCGTTATCGCCAACATAAAAAAAAAAAAAATTAGGTACCGAGAAACTTTTTATTTTATTTTCAATTATTATTTTTTTCAATTATTATTTTTTTTTTTTTACAGGGGTATTATTTTTATTATCGATTTATAAGGTGTTCAGATACACAAACAAATAAGCCTTCACTTTACTCTTTTTTTCTTTTTTTTTCTATTAATTTGTAACTCAATCTAAATAAACTAAAAACTGAGTAACCTTTTTTAATTTTTTAAATTCTTATCTTATTTTAGCAGATAAAAAAGCGTCTTCTCATACTATTAGCATAATAATTAACAATATTTTATTGGCTGGTTTGATGGTCTGCAGCGAATAAAACGAGTTTATTAAAAACTTTGCTGACAAATCACTAAATATAATGAGACTAGTTACTAATATTTTGCTAAAAGTAAAACGGATTAGAAAACCTCACAATTTTCAATATCAGTATCTAGGCATAGAAACTTTGTTTGATTAGATTGATCATAAATTGCCCGTTATGGGTACGCAGCGTTCAAACCGGCAGAGAAGTTGATTTTTCTTTAAAATGTTACTTTTGTGTATAACTTTGCACGAAAGTTTACTAACCTTTTAGTCTAATTTACCTCATTAGTTTCCATTAATGCTATCGTACCAATAATATTCCGCCAAAAAATGGAAACAAATAAAAAAAAATAACTCCACTTGCGATTAATTTTATTGCCATTGGTTTTAATATTGAAATCTCATGAATGTGATATACAATATCTACTGTTATAAGTAAATCGTATTTACAAAAGTTATAATTTTCTATACTTATCTATTGCAAATAGAAGGTTCACAGAAACGCATAAATTTTAAAATTTTAATAGACGAGGAGCTCGATATAGAGATTCTATTATTCTTTTTTAAAAAGTAAATTTTTATTTTGAAATAGTACTATAAAAGATATAATATTTGAAAAAAAAAAGTTCATGGTATTAAGGGGCTTAAAAGTAAACAAGAAAAGAAAAAATAGTTAGATAAAGAGTTTAATAAAAGAGCTGGAGTAAGTTAAGTAGAATCAACATAAACATAAAGACATATATTTGAATTTTTGCTGTGCAATTTTGAATCAGCATAATATTATGTGTTTTAATAAATTGATTTTTTTTTTTTTTTTGAAAAGAAAAAATATTTAGATTTTGTTTGTGATTGACATCATTAAGAAAGAGTCGTAGTTGAGTTCAATCCAGCCATCGTTGTTAGTATCCAAAGCGCGGAATGATTCTGATAGAGTTTTCACCGTGACGCAGGCATAGATAAATCTGTCAAAGCCAATATCGCCGCGACCTTGTTTGTTTTTAACGCCATCTATTTAATTTAAATAGTTATGAAAAAAATGTCAGAATAAGTATATATTGTTTGGTGATGTGGGAGGAGGAGGAGAGGAAGGGAGGAGGGTGGCGAAAGTGAGAGTGTGTGCATGAAGATAAAAATGAGAATTAGTAATTTACGTACATGTAAATTGGTAATAAATTTAAAAAGCAAGAGAATTTGCAGCAAGTTGAGATTTGATATATAGAAGATGGAAAAAATAGTTAGAAGAGAAGAAATAAAAATAGGACGGAAATGGTGGGAGGAGGAGAAATAAATATAGGGCGAAAATGGTGGGAGGAGGGGAGGAATTGTAGTGAAAAAATGATATAAAGGAAAATAAAAGAATTACCAAGCATGTCCATCTTTTTGATTAAAATGTCGATGACTTGTTGTGAGACTCTAAAGCCGAATGCAGTAAGAGCGCCTAATAGTTCAGATCTGTCTATTGTTCCAGAGCCATCTCTATCAAAAGTTCTGAAGCATTTCTTCCAGTCTTCGATGTATCTCCAAAGGCCAGCGAACTCTTGGAAATCAATAGTTCCACTCATATCGCGATCAAACATAGTCATCATGAGGCGTACAGTGTCGATACTGAATGGAGACCAGTCGCCTAGAAAAACAAAAAAAGGGTTATAAATTATATTGGTGGTTCTGAAAGGTAAATGAGTTTAGAGATTAGATTGTGTTGTATGTAGTAATAGAGGCGACAAGATATTACCGTTGATTAAAGCTCTTTGTAATTCGGTTGCGTCTAAAGCACCGCTTCGATCACTAACAAGTTAATAAACGAAAAGTAGATAGTTAGAGTATCAGAAAGCATATTTTTTAATATGGGAAGAGGGTTGGTAGTAAAATAAAAGTAAAGGATATTTATGGCGCCTACGTGTCGACAGCCTGGAACCAAAAGTATAATTCTTGTTGTGAAATCTGTGGATTTGGGCCATTTTGTTGCTCTAAAAAAAAAAAAAAAAAGAGATGATGAAAAGGGAGATAATAAGGAGTTAGTGGTAATAACGATTAATTGAGAGTATGGTATAAAAACGTACGTTGTCGTGGTGGTGGTGGTGGGGCAGCGCCGTATCCTTGCTGTTGGCCATACCCACCTTGGGCGCCATAGCCTTGTGGGCGCTGTTGGCCGTAGCCAGGGCTTTGGTTATACCCTTGTGCGAATCCAGAACCTTGGGGTGGTGGGGGGCCACCATAGCCAGTTTGAGAGGGGGGTGGAGGGGGTCTACCACCATAGCCTGTACCTTGTTGAGGGGGCTGGCCATAGGCAGAGCCTTGAGGGGGAGGAGGGCCTCCGTATCCAGAACCCTGGGGTGGAGGGGGGCCGCCATAGCCAGTTGGGCGATTACCGGGGTAGCCTTGGTTAGACATTTATAATTATAAAGGTATGTAAATAAATCTATATAGATAATGGATAAGATCCAAAAGGAAAGAATTTGTTAGTAAGTTGGAACGATGTTGAGAGTAGTAAGAAAAAAGGAATATGGATGAATTTGATTGTTTATATCTGGAGGAAATTGGGCTAACTCAAAAAAAAAAGAAACCAAGTAAGTAGAGTAAAGAGAGATTGAGTCAAGTGGGCCAGAGAGAGATGGAGTTTGTGGGCCAGTGAGAGATGGAGTTAGTGGGCGAGAGGGAAGAAAAGAAGTAATTGGCGATATGAGTGGTGGGAAAAGAAATTGGCTTTGATTAGCGAGTTTGTTTATTTGGCAGCGAAATTAGTTGTGTTACACTTTTCAGAAATAAGCGTCAAATACTTTTTTTCCATTCTGTCATATGAGCAATTATGGCGAGTAATAAAAACATTAGAGTCGCGAAAAACGCATACTGTGTATTTTCGCAGCTGTATTTTCCCACCTCCCTGTTGCCATAGCTCATTCTTTTATTTCCCCCCTCCCTCCCCAAACTGCACACCGAGTTTCCTTATTTATTTCTTTGTTCCTTTCCTTTTTACCTTTTCCTTTTCTTTTTTCCCGGATCAGATGTCACTTCAACCAAACTTGGCTGCCTAGAAAAAGTGCATCTCAGCCTAACTAATCATAATTGCTTTGTAGAACATCTTCTTCCCAAATAATCGAGCTTATTGGCGATATCGTTTATTTGTGCGCAGCTACTGGCATAGCTACTTTTCTTGGATATTATTGGCCCAAAAAATTAGCCTTGGAAATTTGTTTTTGGCGATATATTGTTGGACGCTAAATGCATCGAAGAGTATGTCATATGACTTATCCCTTAAGCCCCCCACCCATCTAAATTATTTTTTCCACTTGTAGCTGTAGCTTTTAGATCTAAACGCAGGTTTAAATTTAGTTACAGATATTACACTTGAAATTCGCCATCTATGCGCTTTTGGAGTACTTCTCAATTTTATAAACTGTGATAAAGACAATTGTATTCAGCAGCACTCTTTCACTATTCTTTCGTATTCAAGAATTCAATGAGCACACATTAATAAAATTAAAAAAAAGCGGTGTTTATTTATTCTTTACAAATTGGAGAAGCACAAGATATTATTAATAGTAGATCATAAAAAAGCCATTTGTTTAATAGCGCAGCTATTAAGCTTCGAAAATTATAAATGCTATGTGCAGGTAAAAAGCAATTCATACCCAAATAAATTTATTAAAAAAAATTGCTTAGTATTAAGTTGTTTTTTTTTCCCTTGCGGTTACTTGTTTTCGCTTTCTTCGGATGGTTGCTTATTCTTGTTTTCGAACTTAAGTCGCGCTTGTGCGAACAGTGCTTCTTGAGATTTCAGCAACTCTTCCTGCGTCATTCCCAATTGATCTAGTTTTGCGCTCTTCTTGCCTCGATCCTATAACACCCCCCACCCCCAAAAAAAATTGAAGATTAGTTTAACTAGACTCTTATTCAATCTAATTATATATTTACCCTGTTCTGTTGTTGTCGATGTTCACTGTAAGCTTCTTTTACTTCTGTTATATAACTTCCAAATCCAAGATCCTATTTTTACACCCACACCGAAATAAATATCACGCACGTCATTTAATAAAATATAAAAGAAAATATATTTAGTTTACAATATAAACACTTATTTAAAAGAACAGAGCTTACTTTGAGGGCTGTTAGTACATGCTCTGCGGCTATAGTTTTTTTTGTTTCTTTCTCACACACTTCATTCGCCTCTGAAGCAACTAAATGTATAAATTCTATTCCAAGAAATATCGATTATCAGATGCTAGCATTAAATTCTGTTTTTAAAAATACCACGAAAATTCTAAAAAGACCTCTATGAAGTGGTATTAAAGTAGAAATGAACTTACCATTGCAGCAATCAATCAACAAGTCGCGCGTTTCCTTAGCACACGATATATCATCGGGCAACATCTCGCCTATAAGTTTGTATACTGTTGCTCTTGGCAGCGAGAGATCGTCCTCCCCTGCTCCATTTCCTTCGTAATCGCTCATCTCTTTATCTAAATTCTCCTTTTGAAACAAAGAACAAAGCCAGCTATTATAATATCTATTTACAAATATAAAAGACAAAAGCTATAATTAAAAAAAAAAAAATCTTTACTAATTCCTTATTGTCCGAATTTTTTTATAAAATGCAATTGTACATCCAATTGGTCTGTTAATGGCCAATAATACACCTCAGCTCCCATTTTCTTTTAAGGCGTTAATAAATTTGCTGATTTTTTTAGCTATACTATAATCCGCCTCGCTAAAATCTTCAACTAAAGCATCTGCAAATATATCATATTTTATTGCATTGAATGATTTAAACCCCAAGTTATTAAAGCTTAACTCTCCAACTCTTAATTCTATATTCCCAGCTTCTGTAATAAAGCACACAAGCCAAACTAACTAATTTCAAATCTAATTACTCAATACTCCTTCCTTTACACCCACTGGCCCTACTCCCTCTCCATTTCCTAATTACCCTCGCCCTGTACTAATTAGCCAATAATCTTCCTATTTAATTTAATCCTAGCCACTAATCGTAAAATCAATAGAAAGTCCGTCCATTTAATACTTCAATAGTTGTCAGCTAGACTGTATGCCCCCAGCTATCTGATTAACTTCTTCGCTGCTCATTCGCTCTTCCCTGTTTACTTTATTTTTTTTAGCCCAAAATATAAACAAACTCTGCAAATCAATAAAGCTCAGCAGCTTATAAGATCGAAATTTCTCCTACTAATTTAATTTTAAAAAGCCTACGCCATTTAACTCTACCAAGTTTCTATATATCATTTAATATAACTTCAAACTAAACTACACTGAACCGAAAGAAACATAATTAGAAGTACTGAACTTACTTTTTCACAAGTAATCCCAGTTCAAAACTCCCCTCCCCATCCCCCAGTCCCACATATACTAAATTCCTACACACTAATATCCAGTATCCTCCATATAACGCCTTTACAAGTATAAATTCGAATATACTACTTTTCAAAAAATATTTATACAACTGTCGGTACAGTAAAATATAAGAGTCACACATGTATTCTCAAATAAGACAATCCCGCGTAGTTCCCAACCCCACATCTGGCTCCGCCTCACTCGAACAACTGCTCAATTCTCCATACCCCTCGCGCCTCAGCCTCTACGAAACTCCCCCTGATCTCGAAGTAAGTATCGAAGAATTCGAAACTTTTGCCCTCGACAGACTTAAAGGTATTTTTTTTCTCCAATATCTATAATCTTTTTATCCCTATTCATATTTCCTCCCTCAACATCCCCGTATTTAGTTTTATTTCTCCATGATACATTTATCTCTCTCTGCAATCATTCTTATTTGTTTTAACTTACTAAACAAACACTCTTTCAATTAATTCAACCCTCACTACATCACTTATAAACTAATTATTTACCAATTTCTAGTCTTGAAAGAGATTGAGCTCGCCGTTATCAGAGGCCCTAATGCAGAAACTACCCAGAAAAAAATTATCGAGATCTCTACCAAATACTTCCCCCTAAGCAGCAGAAAAGTCAAATCTTTCAACGATATCATCCAACAACGAAGAAAAGATTACATATCCCACTTCATCCTTCGCCTATCCTTCAGTAGAACGTAAATAAAAAATCTCACTACCCCCTTAACATTCATTAATTATTGCCATGTTCACTTTTTTTTAAAAAAAATTCCTCTTAACTAATACCCCCCCCCCTCTCTCCAAACCACATAAAAAATGTAATTTATAAATCATCTAGCGAGGAATTGAGAAATTGGTTTGTTAAACAGGAATCTCTATTGTTCAAAGCCCGCTTCCAAGAATTCGATAATGAAGATAGATCAACCTTATTCAAACAAGCCAATCTCGACCTAGTTCAAGTAATTATGCACATATTTATATTTATTTAATAAACATTTTTAACAATTGACTTTTTCCTTCTAGCTGTCTGAATCTGAATATGCCGAATTAAATACGCTCACCAACGGCTTTTGCAAAAACGATACCTTTTATAAAGTAATTTACTATAAAATCATGATTTTCCACCCACTCACCCACTTTCTAACCCCTCTACACTTAATAATCTAACTGAAGAGTTTACTTGCATCACTAATTTTAACCACACTTTTACACCCTAATAAACTCCGTTTTTTAGGCTAGCTTCGAAAAAGCTTTCGACCTCATATCCTCAAGAAAAGTATTCGTTAAAAACGGTTTTGCATTCGTTCCAAGCCTCGAGCTGATTGTCCTCCTAGTTGACGACTTTAAGCAAAAATTGTCAGAACAATCCCTAATCTGCAGCCGCGCTCTCCCGAAACTCGAAGGCGACGACAGATTGCTCCCTGTCTTGCAAAATATGAGCGCACAGTACTCAACGTCAGAGTACCAAAGCTCAGGCGTCGCCGGTGAAATATCAAGCTCTGATGTCGACAAGGTTCTTTTTATTATAAATTTAGATTATTTTTTATTTACTAGCTCGTATCCAATTCAACCATATAATTGATCCCTCTTCTATAAAATAAATATTAGTTAAGCAAGTTCTTCCCGCCATGTATGCTAAACTTGCATCAAGCGCTCAAGGAAAAGTCCCATCTCAAACACAGCGGCCGCATGCAGTACGGTCTCTTCCTCAAAGGCATCGGCCTCAAGCTACAAGAAGCCCTAATCTTCTGGAAATCCAGCTTTAGCAAGCACGTAAATGAGCAAAAGTTTAACAAAGACTACGCATACAATATCAGACACAATTACGGTGTTGAAGGCCGACGCAGCAATTACAGCCCGTATTCGTGCGCAAAGATCATTGTTGGGTTCGGGTTCGGCGGAAACAGCGACGACGTTCACGGCTGCCCATTCAAAACGTTCAGCCCTAACAGGCTCAAACAGTTCCTCAATGCTGCAAGCAGCTACGGCGGTGCACAAGTCGGCGATTCCGACTCCAAAATCAGCGATATCGTCGCCCTCGCAAAATCGAAGCATTACCAGGTCGCATGCACGCGGTTCTTGGAAATGCAAATCAACTCTCGACTCGCTACTAAGGAAACACCATCAACTACCAATCACCAAAAACTAGCTGGGGGGAAACCCAATAGCGACTCCGTCACCGTTGAAGGCATATCCCACCCGAACACCTACTTTGACTTGAACTTGTCTAATGGAATTGTCTCGAAAAAATCAACACCTCCATCCGCCTAAATATTACTCTGCTCTTCTTCCTCCTCCTCTTCCTCTAGATAAAAAAATTATCGCTTAAAATTTCATCATTCCCCCCCCTCGCCTCGCCCATCAATTTTGTTTTTTATAATTTAAATTATTTTTATATTTACATTTGTAAAAGTACTGACTAAGCGCTACAAATCAACCATATTTTTTTATATGCACAAATTGTAAAGAAAATTTTGAAATTCATTCTATTTTTTTAAATCAAGTTACAAAAATAATACAAAGAGTTAGTCAATAGTTAAATAAAAAATAAATAAATAAGTGTTAGGTGGGAGGAAGAAGGCAATGATATGAAGAAAAAAATATCTGATTACAGTAACTATAATAAAACGAGTAAACATAAAAAGCTTTAGATATTCAAAAGCAAACGGAACGAAGAAAAGATGGTTCACATATACCTATCTTTACATTTTTTTTTTTGTGTACAAATAGGCCCAACATTTATAAAAAAAAAAAAAAAAGTAAATAAGCAGATAGTTTTTTTTTTTAAAAATAAGAGGGGAAATAGTGATTGGATAATAGAATTTTAGTCTAAAAAGCTATAATCAAAATCTGCTGCTGACATTATGGAGTTGTACCCATCAGTTAGTCTCACTTTAGTTTTGATCGTTTTGTTAGCCTGCGCTTGCTGTTGCAAGCCAGGCGGCTGGTGAGTCTGTGCTTGATTACTCTTACTCGTCATATCGGCAAAAGATGCGCCGCCTGCGCCTCCGATAACTGCTGGACTTTGCTGCGCAGCCAAGTTGGCGCTCGATAGTGAGTTCAGTCCCATTGGCGAGCCAGTGCCCAAAGTCGCCGCTTTGGATGGAGTCGCAGCGCCCCCGATTCCTGCAATGTTGCTGAGCCTACTGCCTCGTGCTGCCATAAACTTTGAACTCAGCCCCAGAAGGTTTGGATTCCCCATCAGACCTTGCGCACTATTCAACAGCGGCGTGTTGGATTGTGACGAGTTGCCCCCTAGACCACCCCTTGGATTGTCTGAAATACCTAACGTAACTGCTGGTATATTGCTTTGCTGCGATGAATTTTGCTGCGTAGGTATTGATGACAGCTTTGCTAGCTCCTTGTTCAGCCTGGCAACTGTAAACTTGCGGCAAAAATTAATAATAAATAAAAAATAAAAAAAGATTGTTAAAACAAGTTGAATAGAAATTTCTGTGTTTGGAATATTCATGTATGTCTATATAAAAGGCACTTATTCTTCCTGGTCATTTTCCTGGAGCGCATATTGTAGTTTTAGGTGCATTTCGGATTTCTTGTACGCTACGTTTCCTATTTTTTTGCCTACCTCTTGGAACATTTTAACGCGATAGTCAATGTCTTTAGCTGAAACGATATAGTTACTCTTTGTTTCAATTGTTTTCCTTTTGCTAGCAACATAACTAGAGGATAGATAGTTGCGGTATGCCTCACTGTTTGAGGATACTAATTCAGAGTACATAGAATACTCTGACTCTGAGAACTCACCATTTGAAACTAAATCTATTCCAATATCCATTTGCTGGTTATCAAAAATAACCATTAGCCTAACATCCACGTAATGGCGCTTTAATAAATATGATGGTTCGCTCCCATTCAAAACTTTAATAACTTCGGCTATATAATACTTATCGTCACCCCCTTTGTTAGTTTTTCGTATTCTAACTAAGCTACCTTTTACAGTTTCATCAAATAAAGGAGTGTAAATCCACTTATCTATTACATCTCGTGATAATCTTATCATGTTTAGCTCTTGTAAGGACGCTAAAGGTTCTAAAGGAGCACTTTTAGCTTTACTGCTAAACTGATTACCAGTCTTTAAAGATCGACTATCATTATATCTAGAGTATTTTTCTGAGTTATCTTCGCTGTCAGATTCGCTGTATTTTGATCTCTTCTATAAATTAATATTTTTACAGAAGTTAGTTTAAAGATTTTTTTTCAATGATCAAACTTGCCCGTAATGTTGCAATCATTTTTAAAAAGAATTAAAATAGAGATAATCCTCACTTTATTTGAACTCTTTTCGCGTCTTCTTTTACGCAATTCCTGCAATTGTGAAGACGATGCTCTTTTTGAATAGCTTCGTGAATTTTTATTTTTAAAGTTTCTTTCTGAATCAGAGCTAGAGTAATAATTGTCTCTTGAAGCATTATCATTCTTGGAGGATTTATTAAGCATTCCTTCATTGAGCTTTCTTTTCAATTCTATTCGCTCCCACAGAATGTCTCGCTGCTCTTGTCTTTCAGCTAAAATCCTTTCTCTCTCAACCTCTGGCAAAGAATTCAGCCTAAGATTATTTATTACGTTTTTGATTTATATAACTTAAAAGATGAAAAAATGAAAAAATTGAATAAAAACCTATTTCTGTCTTCATCATCGCCCATAAGATCAGAGTCCCAGTCATCTACATAGCTATTTTCGTTTTCGGTGCTTTTTTTTTCATCTTTATTTGATTTTTTACTCGATCTTGAATTAGATTTTGAAAAGTCATCTTGATTTATATAGCTGTCCTCTTCAGAATATCCTTGATCGCTCTCTTTACTAAAGAAATAATATATGCATGGGTAAATGAGAATAAATTTAAATTTTTTATAGGAAAATGAATAATACTAACCCTTTTCTCCTCTTTCTCAATTCTAATTTCGAAGTTTTAGATCCTCCATCTTTATCACGCTCACTTCCTCCGAATAGTGCTAGTATCTCACCTTCTAATTCATCCATGATTATTTGAATAACGCGCTAATTTATAAATTCAGAATAATTGAAACAGTTAAAAGAAAAAATGAAATGACGCGAATTCAAATGCCTAAACTTTTTTTTTCTATTAACACGAAAAACATTGGCCTTATAATTAAGCCAATAATATTTAATTTTACTAAAGCTTAATAGGAAATTCGTATATTGGCCAATAATATACTCCATTACTATTAACTGAAAAAACTATACACATCTATCCAATTATTATCAATATTAAAATTAACTGGATATTTTAATTCTCTCATACAGTAGTTTTCAATATTCTAAATATCAATGAGACTTGCTAATAATTTTCGCGATTTCTCCTAACACTATATATTGACCCTTTCTGAGATTTGTATCTAATAGCGCGATATACATTTGGAATTCAGAGATTTTATGTTTTCCTTTTAACCTCAACAGTTAAATGTTAATATTGCTATAACTTAAATATAAAACTTAGTATAACTGTAAACTTGAAAAACATTTAAATCTAGCTAGTATAATAAACAAATAAGACTAGCAATAAAAAATCATTTGTTTAGTGCAATAATTTTCTAAACTATTGATCAATATTTTTAAAAGTTTAAATTTTTTGAGCTCTTTCAAGCTCAAAAACTTCTATTAAAGGTTAAAGCGTGGTTATAATAATTTCTAAAAATAACTGTCGTCTAATTAGAAATCATAGTGGCCAATGTATTTATTACTGTAAAAGAATCTCATATGCATAAAAAAATATACCTGTATATGAAATTTGTAATTAGAGAAACTCAAAGATTTTTTTATTTATTATTTTATTTATCTGATAAAAACGATCCCAGGGCTTATAAAGAATAGTCTGGATTTATTATATCTAATAATTCAACTCGAGATAAGTTAATATTTTTCGAAAAATTTAGCTCAAGTATTATAAAGTTATTCTCGTGTATATATTAAATTAAATTGTATTTAATAAATTCGATCATAGAGCGGAGGAAGATTTATAAATTCTAAATTTTGAATTGATTTTGGATAGCAGCCTCAATTAAAAATATAACGAGAAATTTATTTATACTTAAAAATTTTAAAATATTAAAATATAATCAAGATATAACCATCATCTATATATTTTATATCTCTATTGGTAATAAATAACTATATATGTCATAAATTTTTAAAAAATAAACATTTTAAATCTTTCAGGAATTTACCTTACATTATTTTTGCGAATATTTAACTCTTTTTTATCGATACGCCTATTTATTAATGCCATAACTATATAATATTAATAAAAACTGTTTGAAAAATATTTATATTATTTTTTTTTTAGTATAAACCTTTTCCGTATTTTATAGGCTCCAAAAATTAATGATATTGTGTTAAAGAGATATTATCCAATAGAAAAGTCGAAATTTGGATTATTTAATATACAATAAACCACACCCCTACAATAAAAATATAGCATAAAAAATGAGCCAAAATTTTATTTTTTATTTTCTTGTTAAAGAAAATATTTTAAAGGCATATTATTGTTTATATGTTAAAATACTGTATTTTTTTTAGTAATTAAGATTTGATTTACAAGATAAGATCTTATAAATTTACTCTTTAAGCTTATTTTTATTAATCAAAAAACATGATTCCTTGTGATTTTAATTTCGAAAAGCGATATTATTTATTAAATGAGATATACACACAATATAACTATACAGTTACATTTTGAACCTTATTTACATTCGGAATTACTTTAATTATCAATTAAATTTTAAGTAAATATTAACTATATTAAATAAAATAGTACATGTTTTACTTGTATATACTTCATTTTTCGAATAATAAACTTTTTATCTTATATTTATTACTCTATTTATACACGTGTTATTAATTTTTTTTTTAAAACATAATGATTCTTTGGAATATTTTCAAGTTTTTCAAGTAAAACAACTTTTTTTTTTGTTTTTTTTTTTGGCTCTAAAAATGTATTTTAAATACTCCCACTCATACATGAAAGTTTGTTTTATGGATAGTGTACATAGAACATAAGCTAATAAGCATTAATAAATATAGATATTATATACAGGAAACTTTTTAAAGATTTGCACCTATTATATAAGCCTGATTGTATAAATTTCCTCTGTACTGAAACATAAATCTTATATCTTACAATTTTAAAGGTATTAGATTATTTTAATTAAAAGTTTATTCTTTGATTTTTATTTTTTTTTAGCAAAAAAATTAATAAGAATTTTAATATGTGAAAAACTCGGTATCATTTTTAATAAACATTATATACTTTAAGAAACTTTAAGTTTTTATTTTATTGTAATTTATTGAATAATATAGGTTTGATTATAATCCATTTATAAGATTAAAATATTATTTCTAAATACCAGCGAATTAAAAAAATATAGATTGTTTTTAATTATAAACATTTGATTTTATTTCTATTGATTATTTATTTCGTTTTAATTTTAATATACATGAATTTTTTTATTAATATAGCATATATACCATGGCTCAAATAATAAATTGACGGTTTATAATGGTCTTAAACGATAATAGTTATAATTTCCGAAATTAATTGTGATTCTGATCATTTTTAAGAGTTATTTATATTAAATTTTTTTATATAAATTTTAGTGCTAAAAAATATATTTAATTCTATTAAAATTTTTAATTTCTTTTATAAAAAGCTATTTTCATTTCTAGAAATTTACTATTACCCTTAAAAAAATCAACTCAATCACCTTACAAGGATAAATATGTAATATTTGATATCTTGATAACTAGATTATCTTTTTGATATCTAAAATAAAGATTTTACAAAATAAATTGTATAAAATAAGAGACTAATGAAAATAAAAATTTTTTTTGTGAATATTTAAAGTTTATATCACTGATATATGAATTCAATATTATTTATAATTCAATTACATTCGATTTTTTAAATATTTGACTTTTAATTTAATTAAAATCACGTAATTATTTTCAAAAAAAAAAAATTAAACCCGAATCTTATGAATAATTTTTGAATTATATTTTTCATTCATCTCATTTTTACTAAAAAAAATTTATCGTTTATTTTTAATGTAGGATTTCATAATATTTATATGTATATAATAGAGTTATCATAATTAATTATATAAAAAAATAGAGAATAAGCAAGAAAGCTTATATTTACATTTTATACTGTTATAAATACATTTTTTTATACTCAGGGTTTTTTGATTTTATTTAAATAATTAATACATTTAGAAATTTAATGTCAATATTTTTTGCTTTTTTATATGTTTACATATGTATGAATCGTGATAAATTAATTAATTAATTTAATTGACATATTTATTAAAAATTAAGTAAAATTTTGTTTATAAATCCTCTCTCAGAGCCTTAAAATATGTTAATGGATATCAAATTATAAAATTATCATATTTTTAGATAATTTAACTGATAATCTTTCAATATTGATATATTATTTTATTTATCATTTTTTATATAATTTTTTATATAATTTTTTTGTCTCTATATGATATAATTTTAAAATTTAAACGCAAATTTCAGCTAAGCAAATATAGTTAAAGTATTAGCCTGAAGTTATAAATTTTCAGCTTACAGTAATTTATTGATGTATAGCAGAAATTAAAACCTGGTATAATATAATATAAAATTGTGTCGAAAACCAATACTTAGGTTTTAAATTTTATTTCTTTGCACCCATTTGATAAGAATATATGGACAATTTGATATAATAAACTTGAAATAGCGTTATTTATATTAATTATGACTCTAATAATGAAAAAATTACTGTTTAATATTATCTTATAAAGCTTAAATAATATTTCATAAATTGTGGGTCTTAATTAATAATATTCTAAAACACTTTTTAAAATGTCAAAGTGAAGATAAAGTCCGTTTTATCAGATTAATCGAAATATATAATTGAGGAAAATTTTTTTATAATATTATACATTCATCATAAAAAACCAATATGTAAAATAAAAAAATAGATATTAAATCGTTTCAATGTTATACAATAATTCAGAACATTCAATAATGGTATAAATGTATTATTTGATACGGTTAAATTTATAAATTCTTATGCATAAGAAATATATTATCTAAATTATGTTATTATTATTATTATGAATGAAGTTTTTTGGGCTGATCCAAACATTTTATAGTGAGCTGATTTTTTGAAAAATGTATTTCATGATTTATTCATTTAAAAATATATTGTGAAAAAATAAGCTCAAAAAAAAAATTAAAATAGTATACCTGGTAAAAGTAGATAGTAGAAATGAGATTGAATGCATTTCTTGCATTTAAAATTATGAATGTCAAAATTATTGGTAGCATTTTTTTAGCGTTAACCCTTACTTGGGCGGTTGGTTTTTTTAAACCACCAAAAATATCCAACCAAATGAAAATATGATAAATTATTGTAAAATTACAATCATTTACTGGCTAATTGCTACATCGCATCCAATAACAAATAATTTTTATTTGACATATTCAATTATGTTTTTTAATTATGTTTACCAGTATTGTCCCGGGACCAATTGTTCATCGGCTTGATGGTCTAGTGGTATGATTCTCGCTTTGGGTGCGAGAGGCCCCGGGTTCAATCCCCGGTCAAGCCCGATAGAGCTATGGTGTAGTGGTTATCACGTCTGCTTTACACGCAGTAGGTCTTGGGTTCGATCCCCAATAGCTCTATTATGATTGGACAATATCATATGGTTGTACTAGATAAGTAAATCATGAGTATTTTCGATCGATTAAGCACCATAGCGCAGAGGAAGCGCGCAAGGCTCATAACCTTGAGGTCCCTGGATCGAAACCCGGTGGTGCTATATATTTTTTATCTTTTTTTATCATTTCATTTTAACCATTTATCAATATATGATATATATGTGGGAGATTCTATACGAAGAGATCACCTTTATGCATAAAGAGTTATAGTGTATGATTTTTCATGTTAAATTACCATCTAGTAAATAGAGTATAGTATTTTCTTAGCAATAGTACTTCCAGAATTAAACGGGTAACTGAAACACCTTACCTCTTCCTCCAATAATAATTTTAAATATAAAATAATCAGTCCAATAGTTATAATCTGCAACAAAGTGCTTTCTTCGTTTAAAATTCCACATGTCTACTTGATAGAAATGTTTTTTTGATTGTCTTCTGTAATAAAAAAAAACATATTTAAAATTTATTTGCTAATATGTTCTTAAATTCGAAATTTATCTTTCAAAAATATTTTAAGGCTTTTTTTTTAAACCAAACCTTATATAATATGTGATTACAAAATTCAAAATTGTATCAATATATTAGAATATAATAATACGCTTTAAATATAAAATTAGCAAAGAATTATTTTTAGCAGAATCTTATTTTTTATTAACAATTTCAAAAAGTATGACTATTTTATCTTTATATTGATTTTAATTTGGAATATCTATTTATACTATTTTAAAAAAATTTTATACCATATTCTAATAACATTAAATAAAGTTTAAAAATATTACTTATTTTATGTTTAAGCATTAAAACTTTTTTGTAGCTTTCAAGTTAAACTAATATTTCAGATGCCAATTTTTTTTTATCTTTTGATTATATTTTAAACAATATAATTAAAATTTGTCGAATTTAGGGATATATTTCTACTTTTCACAAATTATCTTTATTTAATAGTTTTTATTACTCAATTAATTTGTGTAAAAACCGATTAAAAAATGTTTTTTAATGAACTTATGAACTATCTTACTAACTAAAATAACTTTTTTACATTCTAATATACATACTAATTAAGTCAAATTATTTTTTTTTTAAAATTATACACCATTTATAAATAAAATGGGTTATTAATAACTACCAATAATTTCATTATCATTGTTAAGACAAGAAAAACAAAAAAAAATCATGCGAAAACATCAAAAGAAAAAAGAAATTTTTAAAGTAAAAGATGGATCATGTACTTTTATTTATTTATTACATAATTACATTTTTTACATCTTTCAAAATAAAATAAAAAAAATAAAATTTAAATTTAAATTTAAATTTAAAAGAATATTTTAATTAAAAATACTGGTTTTCACTTTATATTAACATTTCGATGATATTTTAATGATTATGGATATAATTTTACGTTAAATAGTTTATAACCGATTTAAAAAAAATTCAATATATATTATTTTTAACATCTTTCTAACCACTCAAATTTTATAATAATTTTTTTTATGCATCTAGAATAATTTGAACTAAGTTATGTATTGTTAGAAGTGGGGGGGGGTGTGTGTGTGGTTATATTCATTAAATACATAAATTAATGATATTATAGTAAAATAATTTAAATTACAAAGATTTCAGATTTATTTACATCATTTTTTCCCCCTATATAAATAGGAATTAGTTAATTTATAACTATTAAATTTTTTTATCGATTAAATTAATACTTTACTCCAAAGTCAAATTTTAGTATATAATTCGTTGTAAATTTCTTATCGAATTGTATCACTACAGAGAAATTAATTAAATTGATTTTCATCATATTTTATTACTAGTAATACTGACTTTAAACTTTAGTTTTTTATACATTCTTGTAATCGAAGGTTTTTATTCTATTTCTTAAAGTTTTTTTATATTACTTTTGTAAATCGAAGTGAATTTCAAGTCTAATTGCAAAATTTTTCAAGTGTAAAAATTTAATACAATCTTTTTTTTTAATTTATTCTAACATTGAAACAGTTTTATATTTTTTATCCAGAGTTTAATATATATTCACGCTCAGTTCATTTCTAATAACCGAAAAAAAATTTACGCATATTTTTAATTCGTTATTGCGAATATGTCCCCTATTTATATTTAAAAAGCTTAATTTTAATCTGGGTATTTATTTATATAAAGTATTTTCTTTTATTTTAGGAACGGTAATATTAATTTAAATCTAGGAATTCTTTTTATATTAATAAAAAATTTCTATTTTTGAGAATATAATATATTTCAAACTATTACTATAGTAATTTTTGATTTTTTAATTATTATTGTAGGTGATTTAATGTAAAATTTTTATTTATAATATATTTTAATGCATTGTTTAATTGTTTTTATAATATAATTCAGGTCATTATCAAAACATTTTTTTATCTGATTGACTCAAAATTACTCATCGATTTTTTATATTTTATTTATTTAGATTAAAATTATACATAAAGAATTGTTTTTGAATACTATATAATACAAAGAAAGATTATCAGAAAATTTCGCCTAATTATTTCTCCTCTGAGACCCTTATAGAGAAAATTTATAGTCTACTTGACTTCAAATAATTTATTAGAAACGTTGTATCATTAATTTTTACCAATTGAATATTGATTAAAATCTAACAGTTTTACATCAATTGTAGTATAATTTTTAAATCCAAATACACTCTCATTTTAATCTCAATAAACAGATAATTAATCTCGACTAATATTTCAATAAGATAATAAAGGATATAATTAGACGAGACTTTCAATATTATTATTCGCTTAGAAAAATTATCTTGTAGTCTAATTTTATTTTTCGTATTATTTACAGTGCAAGAATTTTTATAAATCAACCAATTAAAAATTTTATAATTCTAATATATTTAAATTAATTAAATACAATTTTCCACAAATAGTATTGATATTGTAATAATACTAATACAACGTATCAGTACCAATTATGTATTTTACAGACCTAAAATCAAACCTGTGATTAATATAGTTCCAATGCTGTAGCTCTTTTACAGAAATCAAAAAAATCGATATTATTCGAACCTAAATATTGATTTTATGATAAAAATAGTTGATCGATTAAAGATATTCTGAGATTAACTGAAAATAAAACTTTTGATTTATGTATCAGTTCTTTTTCATAAATTTCATAAATATATAAGTTATATTTTAAATTATAAATAGTACTTTTATCAGACTTGCATTAAGAATTTTGTTTCTTTATATCTTGATATTAATTAAGAATGCTAAGTTATTTTGACGAATAATATTTAGTCAAATAATATTGGATTTAATTTTTATTTAAATAGATTTTATTATTTTAATTTAATAATAATGATTAAATTATTTTTATTTTTTCTTTAAAATAGTATAAAAAGTTTTTTGAAGATTTTTATATGGAATTTTATTAAGAATATTGCCGCCGTTATTTAATTAACAAATGTTTTTAAATTAACATTATTATTAGGTGTGATATATAAAAACATACAAGTTAAAATGAAATGATAAATAATATCGTATTTTTTGATATCAGAATGATTTTAAATTAACTAGAAATATTATATTTTTAGGATTGGTGATTATTATTATTTAAACCAGGACGCTTATTTAATACACAAGAAGTAATGCGTTGTATATTATTACACTAATATTGCTTTTAATAACAAAATATTGATTTATATATATTAAATTATAAAATATATCAATTGAAAATTTTAATTTCGAAATTTTTAAACTTTATTTGGAATAATTAAAATATTTTTTTCTCTTTGTGATTTTTTTTTTAATATAACATTTGCACATATAATTTATAAATTAAAATTACTATTCAAATTTTTCAACTATAAATTTTATATAAATATTTAAAATTAGATTTAATATGAATTATTATTAAATATAATTAATAACTTGGAGCCAAATATTAACGATATTTATGATTTTATTAGATATAATAAGCTATATATACTTTAATTTATCGAAAAAAATCATTTGAGAATATCTTTTTCATTTATATTATAGCCAACTAGTTCAATTATTTAGTGAATAAATTATGAATTTTCCAGCAAAAAAAGCAAATTAGTTTAAATTCCAATTTTATTCAATGGATTTTACCAATTGTATTATAAATAAAAATTATTTCCTGTTTTTGATCCAATTGTTTCGTAATCTTGTAAATAAAAATAAAACATCTAATTTAAGGTAAAAAACCTTCACATTTTTTCGGTATTTTTTCCCTGTGATAATAAAGGAGGTACATGAGTTTTTTTTTTGTTAAAATATATAAAAATAAATGTATTTTGTTTATATATGTTTGATATTTAACATTTTTTGCTAGTATTTAAGCAAAATTTTAAATAAAAACTACGCTGAAGGTAATCATTAACTTATCAGAGAAAAAATCTTATATGCATGTTATTTTCAATTTATTGAAAAATACGTGAATGAGTTTAATTATTTAATTTATTGTATAAGTATTTATTTTATTTAGATTGCTTATTCTTGACTTATTATTTATATTCTACGGGATTAAAAATTATTATTTTTTAACTTAAAAAATAATTCATTCTTTGAAAATTAAGATTTTCCAATTTAATTGCCTTTACATTGAATTTTATAGATCTTAATTCTTGAATTTATTTTCTAGTGCTATAAATCAATAGAATAATAGTTAAATATTTAAATTTATATGACAAATAAGCTGATATTTTTAAAATTTTTGAGATCATTAATAAAAAAATTAAAATGAATTTTTATTAGAGTAATTGCCTATAAATACGGAGTTTTTCAGAATTATTTTCGACGCAAATTACACATAATTTTTTTTATTAGAATTTTTTGAAAAATTTAGCTATGAGGGGATATAATATTTTGTTATTTAAAATATATTTTGATAATAATAAATCGTACCAAGACGTTAATTTGAGCTTTTGGGTCTATATTATCGCCTTATTCTCTAAAGAAAAATTTTTTTGATAATAAATATAAATGTAAAATATTTAACCTGAGTCCAATTTTGATACTTAATATATAATTAACTATCTATTAATTGTTATTTTATATAATTAACTATCTATTAATTGTTATTTTATATAATTAACTATCTATTAATTGTTATTTTAAATAATTAAATATCTATTAATTGTTATTTTATATAATTAATGAGATTATAGAATAATTTTCAGTATAAATTTAATGAAAGCTTTAAACATTATAAAATTTCGAGATAGAAATATAAAAATTTAATTGAGGGGGTGTTATTTTTAAATAAAAGCGTATAAATTTATCTAAAAAGCTTTATGGGCGCGTAATAAGGTTTCTATCTATGAATTATAATTCATATTTTATTTCTGAGCTAATTTAGTTTTAATTATTTAGGATTATAAAAAGAAGTCGAAATAATTTAAGGTTTGATCATTTAATAATTATAATATCTAAAAATTCAGTATCAATATTATACTAAATTTTATTAGTAATAATTCTGTTGAGAAATTAATGATAACAATAAAATCAATTCTTAAGTTTAATAGGATATTTACTAAGTTCTCATATTGATTTTTATTTGAGCAGTATAATATTCTTCCTCAAGAGAATTTTTTTCAAATCGAATCTTACGAATTAAAATTTAACCTAATTAATGTATATTATATTTATATAAATATAAATTATAGTCTAAAAAATAAGGTTCAAATATTATTTTATGTTTTAAATATATACTTTTGAGCTCAAGCTATAAAGTAGTATACTTTATTTATGATAAATGAAAAAATAACATAATATTTAATAATAATTATAGTAAGGATATAGTGATAAAGTACAGATGTATCATTTAATTAGTAAAAGATAGAAAATTTTCCCGTAATTATAAATATTGAAATCGTATTTATAAGAAAATGATTACATTCCATTAATTATAGAAAAAAATTTTTTTCTGATACTTTTTAAAAAAATTTGGTTTGTTATATCAAATCCACAAAATTGTGTTAATATGATATTCAAATGTTAAAAATTTGGAGGTATTATTAGTACAATTCTACAATTATGAAATGAAGCTATTAATTTAACTAGCTAAATTCCGAAATACTATATAAAGTGACCTTATTTTTAGTTTTTTTTCAAAAAAAAACAATATATTCTATTAAAAAATGATACATTTTATTGTATTATCATAGGATAAAAATATTTATTAAGATCAGCGAATTTTATTTTTTATAAATAATATTTAACTCCAGTAGAAAATTAAGATCCAATGAATATTTTCTAAATAAAAGTGATTTCAAAATGTGTATTTTAATTTCTAGGGTTTATTATTTTTTTATGATACGTTAAATAATAATTCTAGAGTAATGATAAATAATATGGCTTATATAACAGGTTTTAAGTTTAGGTGATTATTTATTCGCGCTTTTCGAAGATTTTTATTTTAATATGAAGTCATTTATTCGTATGATACGCAAATATTTGATCTTAGAGTATTTCAAAAAATTATGAAAATTATAGAAAATTCATAATCTAATGACTATTGAAAACTTTTTTGCCTAAATTTTGCGATTAAAAATATAAACGTGTAATTTTGAAAGCTGATTGTTATATAATGGTCGATACAATATTATTAACCACATATTTACTAAAACCTGCAAGAAAAAATATCTTACAGAATAGCCTTTTGGTTAGGCGATTGAATCTTATGCCTTTCATACTATACTGATGATTAAATAAATAATTAAATAACTAAATAATTAAATAATTAAAATTTTGCAAGTTTATAATAAAAATAATTTAGTAATAGAGGCAACAGCATATGTTGTATTTAAAGCGTTCTAAATAAATGTAGAAATAAGTGATGATATCTAGTGCGTGTAATTTAGCATTTTATCATAACTGCGGTAAATAAATGACGAATATAAAGGTTTTATCTTTAGAATAGTCAATTTTAATATATTTTGATGAAAATTTTGAAGTAATTATTTATATAAATCAATTTTTAAATTTTAGACATGACAAAGAAATGAAAAAGCTTGGACATTTTTGGATAAATGATTTAATTGTAGCACCTTTAACCCTTTCCTGTCTTAAAAATTTCGCATAAAGGAAAAATAAAGTTTTTGCGATCTTTAATAAAATAAACAATATTATTGGTATTATTATATGAGCTTTAAATAAATACCATCCAATAATATGAAAAACGTTTAAATAATCAGAGAAAGTATACCAGAGTCTTTACCAGTCTCAACCAGGAATAAAACTAACAAAAAATACATGGTAAAATTAATATATATAATTTAATGATACATTAATAATCATATTTAGTTCAAAATAAGATTAAAAGTGTTGCTTGCTTTTCTGAGTAACACTTCTCAAGGACTGTAAATTAATGATGTTTTAAAAGCAATTAATGTGGTAATAGATAGTTATTTATTACGCTGATTTTTAACGAGAAGAGATACCAAGACTCCTAGAATATTGGGCTCGAATATTTATAATTAGAAATATCTCTCAGAGATACAAAAATTAACATTCATTAGTCATCAGTAATAATGATTTTATCAGGAATACATTATTGGCAATGTAAAACATATCTTTAATGAAACCAAATTTATACTTTACAAGGGCTATTTATTTTATTCAGTCACCATTTTCACGAATTTTATATTAATTCAAAATTATTTTTGGAATGTTTTTAACTCGAGATAGTAATATTTATTTAAATCGATTATTTATATTAAAAAAATATCGATGTAGTATCTCTCACTAAAATAAATTAAAATAATAAGCATTATACATTTTTTGATATACGTATAGAGCTGTCTCAATTAATAATGACCCTTATTAAAATTAAATCAAATTAATACTAAAATCACCTAGTTATCCTTTAATGTTATTATTCAGGACTCTAACAACTAAATTCAATCATAATTATTGAAACAATTTCCAGAAAAACGACACAGCTCAATATAAATAGCGTAGTATATTTAGTGTCTAAAAAAAAGGAAATAATATATTAAATAAATTGTGAGTGTATTATATAAGTAATAGAATAGTATATGGATATCAAAATAGCTACCAAAAAAAGAAAAACTCGATGGATAACGATTATGGTATGTGATTATATATTAAACAATAAGCATTTTATTGATAAAATTCAAACTTAAAACTGTAAAATGAAAAATGAAAAATGAAAATAGAAAAAAAAATCTTAGTCGAATTAAGTAAATCAAATTATAGCATCACGCTGGCATTTTTTTTAGCTAATATAAATTCCTAAAAAACAGTCTGCATCTATACAGGCAAGGATTTAAAAAGAAGTAAAGTATATAATGCAGCGATGTAAAAGCAGCAAATTTGTTGACATATTTGCATCTAAGATTTTTTATTTATTTTTAAAGCTGGCCAATGGAAATGGCAAAAAGCAGCCTGTATTTTGGGCAGTAAAGGTCCTAAAAATGGGCGCAGGTTTAATTTATCAATTTATTTTACAGTATTTTTTTAAGGCAAGTGTAAGCTTTTTTTTTTTTTTTTTCGTGTACTTGCTCACTCTAATTCTATTTTCGGTATATGCGCAATCCTTTTTTTAGATGGGTAAACTCGTTTTATTTTAATTTTTCGGCCCAGGTTTTACCATAAAAAATTTCTGGTTCAATGCTCTATTCTTTATACTCATTTGTGGAATGCTGAATTGCAAAGCACAAACGCATTTCAGCTTTTTTTATGCCTTAAAGTTTTTCTTTTAGCGATAAAAAGAACAGCTTTTTATGTGTTTAGCTTTTATTTATATATTTATTTTTTTTCAAGGAATTTTATTGGTACGGTAACATTAATGGGGACTGTGTGGCAAAGCAAATTAAAAAAATAGCCAAGTTGGTGTTTGGCATAGAAAAAAACAAAAATTCCAGTTCGATTAAATTCCTCTGTCGGACAGCCGGATGCGTACCATAAAGGGGAATGTGATCAATATACCAACAGAAAGATCCACTCAGGCATTGTTTCAAGTAGTCTGTATGACTGAAATCATAAGAAACCACGAAATTAAGCTTGTTCCAACAAAGTTGAATTCGTTGAGATTATCGAGCTCCTAGACAGAGCCTGCATGTAGAACGGTTAATAAAAAAACAGGCATCTTTCCAAAAGTGACAGTGATCAACCTGAATCTCCTAAAATAGACCGGTAAACAGCCTAGGTTTGAATTTCATGTTGAGCACTGGACTTGTGCACAGATATTGCCCCAGGCTGTGTTGGGGGGTAATCGGTTCTTCCTGTTTCTAGATGGATCCTTCTTCGGAATCTCTGATCGTTTCCTTCGCTATTACCAATCATTGACAGTGTAAATCAATGTAGAATTTTAGTATAAGCACTTATAAAAGCACGCTAATTAAGCTCCTTAAGCCAAGGCAAGGTAAGGCATTCTACTCTTAGCAGCTAAGTATTTAGTTTTATATTAATAAATAATTGTGCGATAAATAAAAAAGCTGATTTTTATACTTAAAAAACAATAAATAAACTTTAATAAATGTTCAAATAATCATTTACAGCATCAGTAAGTTTACTTAGTAGACATAATTACATTATTATATAATATTATATAATATTGTATAATATTGTATAATATTAATTCTATAAGGCGGTCTATACCAATTTTTATTCATCATGCATTTATTAATTTCAATAAATTTCATATAATAAAAAACTGTCATGTATTTACTAACCCGTACGACTTAACAAAAGTCGTTTTACCCTTTCTGGGGCCAACAATATTAAACTTGGCTAAAAATCATAATTGGTAAAATCAAGTAGAAATTATTTCTTATTAGTTGTATCCTAATTAATAGCCAATAGTATTTTAAAAATTTGATATTAAATTATCAATTTACTATTATGCTGAGTAATTTCGGTAGACCAAAGAAGGCCAACCGCTTTCGAATGAGTAAAAGTGAAAATATTTAATGAAAAAAGGCGGGCGATGCAAAAAAAGAAAAAGAAATAGAAAATATTTATAATCTGAATAAATTATAAGAGCAATTTTTTTTATTAGCTGATACTAAAATTTGAATATATTGCTTTTTTTCTTTTAACCCTTTCAGGGGCGGTTTGCTTTTTTTGAACTACCAAAATCATCCAACCATATTACAAATTGATAAATCGATTTATGAATGATACTTATTTATTGGCTACGATTTTTTTTTCGTTGAATAATAAATTGTTTATAATTTACTTATCCAATTATGATTTTTAATGAAGCTTAATAGTGTTGGCGCTGGAAAGGGTTAAAGTATTTTTTTTATTAGCTGATGTTATAATTTAAATATAAAAATTTCTTTTCCTTTTAAGTTTTTTTTTTTTTGATAAAGTTTACTATTAGAAAAGATAATTCGCCTTTTTATTTCAAATAGCGAGTACTATTAAAAAAAGGAACAAAACCATAGTTTATAGTGAATGAAATTAAGGCTGAAAAGAGAGAAAATAGAATATAATACTAGTCAACTTTTAACTAATTATTATTTTATTTTTTGGGGGAGATTTTTTTTATTATATTTATGCTAAACATCAAACATTTTAGTTTATAAATCTTGTTAGGAATCACTATCGAATTAATTATCTGATATTCAATTATCTTTATCTGATCTGGATTAGCAGTTAAATAGCTAGAGGAATTGGTTTGCCATCCTATTAAACTGCTATATTTATAATAGGCTGTCCATTATTATACAGCTTAATCTTTTAGAGCTTTTGTAAGTTTTGCATTTCAAAATTTATAATACGGCTGCAATTTAAAGCAGAAAATGGTACTAAAATGACTACTAGTGGATGGGGTGGCATTAAAATATATCGCGTAATGTGGCAAAGACAAGATTTGCATTTAGAAATTTCCTGAGAATTATATATTATTGCTTTTTTATGATAATGTGGCTTAGTTGTATTTGAGAAAAAATTTGGACGTACGCGAGATTACAGCAAATTATTAAAATAAAAATTAGTTTGGGGTTTAGATAATAGTAGCAATAATTGATGGTTTCGCTATGTTTAATCGCTTGCTTTGACGAAACCGGGTTGGGCTGTTAGAAATTGTGATGTTTTGTTACAATTTCTATTTTCTTATGAAAAGAGTTATTTTTTAAAAATCTCTTAGTTGTTTTTTTTGTGGGATTAACTTTAATAAAATAACTATCAAAAAAATAGGCAAATTTTGTTCTTTGTATTTTCAAGTCAAGGTATTTATTTTTAAAAGCTTTATTTTTGTTATCTTATTGAATATATTTTTTAATTTTCAAGAAGGAGGTTTCATAAAATGTATCATCCTTAACTTTATATATATTAAACTTACAACATGAATTACACATTATTAATTCGGATTGCATTAATTCCTCTTATAGTGTTAATATAACTTTAATATTCTCTTTCTTCTAGGTCGATCGAGATCAGCAACTAGGTGCTGATGACACTCCCTCTTCCAAATCAGAATCGCGCCAGAACTCCAGCCGTGAGCAAAATCGTACGATCCTCGAAGCGTGGAATGTTCTCACTTTTCCAGATTCCGATTCCATCTTGTAGAGATTGTGCTTCAAGCACTCCGTGATCTTGTAAGG